>JAYMTP010004235.1:0-15314 GCA_036897365.1 Geranium brycei | reverse complement strand
GCTTCCAAGCCCAGCCCACTCAATTGAACTAAAGCTGAGAGTTAAGAGTTCATAAACTGTCACAAAGCTTCCTCCCCTTCCGATGTGGGACTTTGTGAGAGTTATAAACTTACTCTCAGAGTTTCTCACCATTTAGAAGACGTGGCCTCTCTCCAGCCGTTGATCTTCTTCGCCCGATCTTCATCGACATGTCGTGCCCTCCTCCACAATCACCGAGTGAAAGCCTCGATCTGGCATAATACGCACATCCCCAACTTAAACGAGATTAACCCTAGCCTCGAGAGTCAACTGTGGCCTCCTCTCCTGTTCATCACCTTCCTCGTCCATGTCTCTTCTCAATCTTCTCTCTTTCACACACACAACAACAGATCGATTTGCATAGTTACCGCTGCGAATCGATCCGTTGGAGAAGCCTTTTTTCCACTATAAATCATCGATGGTGGAGAGATGAATCTCCAACGAATCAATTCTCCGCTGGAGACTCGTGGTCGTGGAGATTGAAGCTAGCTATGGTTCAATCATCATCACCGAAGATGTCTGGAACTCCGGTAATGGTAAGAAAAGTTCTGGTTTAGGTTAAGGTTGGGGTTTATTCTCTTCATCTCCATTTATGTGTTGGGATTTGAATATAGTTTAAGGTCAGGGTTTTTTTTTTAATTCGATTGGGGTTTGGGAATTTAGGGTTACGATTTGGAATTTGGGTATTTAGGGTTCATAATTTTGGGTGTCAATTTTTGTTTTTATTTAGGGTTTTTCTGATTCGAATTGATTTTTAATTTTGGGGTTTTTGGATATGAATTTCGGTATTTAGGGTTACAGATTTTAGGGTTAATTTTAGTCATAATTTTTTGGGTTAATTTCAAATTTGATTTGGGCTTTAGTGTTTCGAATTGGGGGATAATTTTGGGGTTTAGGTTTATGATTTTGGGGATTTAGGGTTTTAATTTATGTCATAAATTTGTTGCTTAATTTAGTGTTTGGGTTTCAAATTGGGGTTTGAATTTGGGGATTTAGAGTTAGGTTTTGAATTTGGGGATTTAGAGTTAGGGTTTGAAATGGGGTTTAAATTTGGGGATTTAGGGTTCGGGTTTGAAATTGGGGGTTACATTTAGGCATGTAGGGTTTGGGTTCAAAATTGGTGATTAAATTTGGCTGAAATTGGGGCTGCAATATTATTTTTCATTGGGGCCTAACTCAAAATTTTGTAATGGCCTCAATTTTTGGGCTCATCAGGTGAGTTGGGTTGTACCCGACTCACTCGACATTCGGCTACACCCAAATCCAACCACCTGACACCTCTCCCGAGTCGAGTATTGAGTATGATTTTCTATACCCGAGATTTGTTGGGTGAACTCAAACTCGGTCGGGTTTACCCAGCCCGACTCGATGAACACCCCTAGATGATACACATTTTTAAGTAAAGGTGGTAACTTGCAATGGTGAAAGTTGAGAGTGGTTTTTTTTTTCTTTCCAATTTTCCCTGAATTTTATTAGTTTTTTCGACAGTTTCTTTATTAAAGTAGAATCATGCATGTTGGAAAAAAAATCCTTATTTCGTTCAACTTCATATCTTTTTATTCATCTGACTTTTAATTTTTTTGTCGAAGTTAAAGTACATATTGTCAAAAAGACGAAGATGTGCATGCAACCAACCATAGAAAAAGGAAAGTAAAAAAGATAAGAATGAAGGTCAATGATACTAGCTAGGATATGAAACATTTAATTTACAACAATTCATTCACTCCTTTTTCATAAAAATTATAAAATCGTGTATCGATATCCATTATTACCATAATTAATTATTGCAGCCAGATTATGAATTAAAATAATCCCTTTCCCTCTATATATAGGCCAACTCTGGTCACAACCTTCCCATCCCAAAACCATCAAAACAAAACAAAAACAAGAACAAAATGGCTCCAAAAGGTGACAATGTTGTGGTTCCCAACATGAAGCTTGAGAGGATTTTCTGCATGAAAGGTGGCAAAGGAGAGTCTAGCTATGCCAACAACTCTCAAGCTCAGGTTCCTTGTTATTAATTAATTTTATTGAGTTTATGTATCAATTATTCAGAACTCGATTCACTTAAAAATTTAAACTGATATCAGGCACGCCATGCTCATTCCATGCTTCACCTGTTGGAAGAAGCCCTAGACAGTGTCAAGTTGAGTTCGCCAGAAGTGCCGTTCGCGGTGGTGGACCTAGGATGCTCCTCCGGCACCAACACCATCAACATCGTCGGCGCCATCATCAAGCACATAACGAAACGGTACGAGGAGCTGTCGATGGAGGCGCCAGAGTACTCTGCCTTTTTCACCGACCTTCCCAGCAACGACTTCAACACCTTGTTCCAGCTCCTCCCTCCCCTAGCCCCCGGCTACGGCGGCAGCATGGAGGAGTGCCTCGCCGCCGACTCCCACCGCTCCTACTTCGCCGCCGCCGTCCCGGGCTCCTTCTACCGCCGTCTCTTTCCGGCTAGGTCCATCAATGTCTTCCACTCCGCCTTTTCCCTGCACTGGCTCTCTCAGGTCATTGCTTTACTTAATTAAAATCTCCAATTTGTTTGATTAATTTCTTGACTAATCTCATTAATCCTCAAAAGTCCTTCTCTACCCCCACCAGTACTTAACTTTTTCTTATATTAAAACGTTACGTGTGCACGACTTTTTCGTAACCAAATTTTATAGTAGAAATCATCTAATTTAATGCTCCGAAATTTGGAATTGAGAATACTAGTTTTTTGTGTAAGTTTTAAAAAAATTAGAATATACTTTGATTTCTCATAAGGGTTTATGGTATAAATTGCCCATACAAAATATTTAATCCTTTATTTTTATGGTAGTTTAAAGCTAAAACAAAAAGAAATATTCTAAAAGTTAAAGCTATTAAAAAATTAGTATTACCTTCCTGATTTTATTTTGTAAATTGTAAAACAATTTATTATAGCTTTTAGTAACTGAGTTTGTTGGACATTTTGATCGGGTGCGGTGCAGGTGCCGGAGAGCGTGGTGGACAAGAGATCTGCAGCGTACAACAAGGGGAGAGTGTTCATCCACGGCGCAGATGAAGTGACAGCCAATGCGTACAAGAAGCAGTTCCAAGGTGACCTGGCGGGGTTCCTGGCCGCACGATCGGCGGAGATGAAGAAGGGTGGGACCATGTTCCTGGTGTGCCTGGGGAGGACTTCGGTGGACCCCACAGACCAAGGTGGGGCCGGGATTTTGTTCGGGACCCACTTTCAGGAAGCTTGGGATGATCTTGTCCAAGAGGTAATTATCATAACCCTAACATTTCAAAATTAACCTATCATATCACAACTAGTGTAGTCATAGTGTAGCTTCCTATGTGTTGGGTTTGGGTGTTGGGTGACCAAAAAGTTCATCACCAATCAAATGGTTTTATTAAAGGAGATCAAAATATGGGCTACTAAATACGGAGTCTAATCTACTAATAATTATTTACATCTTGATTCCATTTATATTATAGAAAGAAATCTAGTAATTTAGGTTTCTTAAATAATTTTTTTTATCATCAAAACTATTAAATTTGACCCAATTTTATTATAATTCTGCCAAAACACTCAATCTTCATCAAGTTTATATCATCTAATATTGGTATAAATATAGTATATTATCGCACATTTATTAACTCTCTCAACATATACGTCTCTTTCTTCTAGTCACTATCGAGTCTCTTTTAATTCTAAAAATAAGAATTACTTGTGAGAAAAACGAAGTTCTTTTATGTAAAGAAAGAGTTCTTGACCTTAATTGTTTTTTTCGTTGAAATGTTGACCTTAATTGTTGATACATCAATTTTATATATTATTACTCTAATTCTTGTTAATCCTACTAAAACCAAGTATATTGACATCAAACCTAGAGAAAAAAAAAATCTAAAACTAGACTCATAAAGGATAATAATATCTATGCTTTTAGATATGAATTTATATGGATGTGAAAATTAGTTGAGGTAAAAAACAAAAAAGAATGATGATAGTGAGGGAGATAGAAAGTTGAGTAGCACATGATAATGATACAATGTACACTCACTCATATTAAACAAGACAACGAGGCCAATTGGATCACCCATCAAATCATGTTTTGATCACAAATTAAAATGATCAAGTATGTGGGACCAAGAAACAATGTTTAAACCTTATCCCTTAATCTAGTAATTGCAATTAGCATTCTACAATGTCTATTTTAGGACTAAAGCATGTTTACATAAAATTTCAGGGACTAATAAGCAATGAGAAAAGGGACAGCTTCAACATCCCAATATATGCACCAAGCCTGCAAGACTTCAAGGAGGTGGTTGAAGCCAACGGCTCATTTGGCATCAACAAGCTTGAGGTCTTCAAGGGAGGGAGCCCCCTTGTGGTCAACCAGCCTGAGGACTCGGTCGAAGTCGGCCGAGCCCTCGGGATCACCTTGAGGAGCGTCTCTGGCGTCCTGGTAGAGAACCACATCGGAGAACAGCTCAGCGATGAGCTGTTTTCGCGGGCGGAGAGCCGAGCCGCGAGCCATGCCAAGGAGCTTCTAGTCAAGCTACAATTCTTCCATATAGTTGCATCACTCTCGTTTTCTTAGAAAAATAATTTGATAAGGGAGGCTTTATTTAATTTGTGTGTTACTATCATCCCTACAATATTGTAAAATTAAAAGAGTAAATCATGTAAGAGACGAAGAGAAAAGGGTTTCTTTCTTTTTGTCGTTTTCTTTCTATCTCTTTCTATGTGTGTTTGTGTGGATCAATGGCCAATGTGTAGTTTATGTTACCTCTTTTGCCTCTATTCTTAATGGTTTTTGTTGGAGAATATTCTATTCTCATCAAATGAATCAATAACAAAATCCAAAGCAACATTTTATTTTTGTGTCTTGTTATTTACTAATATCTTGAAGGCCGGCATCAATTAGCAAGTCTTAAGTTGGACCAAATTCAAATTTAAAGTAGCTAAATAAAATTAAAATTTGTTGTTAGAAGCGTTTATTAGATTAATTTAGTTCAAGTCCATTTTTTGAAGACTTGATTGACTTATAGACCGACTCATTAATATTGTTTATATAAAAAATATTCACTTTATTGCTCACTCAGCACAACATCATACTGTAAAATAGAGTCTAATTTCGGAAGGGTAGGACCCTCCCCGAAATCCCAGTTCGAAACATACAGAGCAGATTTAGCAATTGAATGGGCCGCCCCATTACAAGTACGTTTAATGTGAAGAATAGGTACCAGCCTAGACATCTCTTCCTTGAAACAAATGCAATCCAAAATAATTCTCCCAAAGCGACTCCCCTGAACCAAATGACGAGTGATGTTGTTCACGTCCCGTTGACAGTCTGATTTAATGGTCACTTCATTCCAGCCCATCCTCCCTCTCCACCTGAGTGCTTCTCGCATGCCCGCGGCCTCCACCTCAGCTGGTTGGAGATGCCCCGTGAATTTCCTGCAGAATGAACTCACTACCCTCCGTCTATCATCCCGACAGACCAACCCCACGCGCCAATAGCCTCATTCCCGGTCAACCGCACCATCAATATTGATTTTCAAGGTGCCTGGCCCGGGAGCCGTCCAACCTGATTGAGAATGACTTGTCCTGGTGTCCCGCAGCCCCACTCGCGTTAGTTAAGCCCGCTATTGTCTGACCCGGCCTATCTCCCTGCACCGCCGCCGCTTCCCATGCTTTTATCGTCGCCCATGCTGCTGACACAACTCCCGCGGCCGAGAAACTTGAGTTCCTCTATATCTTCGCGTTCCTGGCCGACCATATTGCCCAAAGAAATGACATAAAGATGCGATCCCCTGCTTCCCCCAACTTCCACTCCACCCAGTCCCCAACTGACCTCTGCCACGTGATGCGAGAACCGATCGTTGCAGCTGAGCTGTGTGCCCAGACTTCCCGGACCGACACGCAATGCAAGAGGAGATGATCCTCCGATTCCCGGGCTACTCCGCATAGAGGACACTCGTTCGAGATGGGTATTCCTTTTCCCGCTAGCCTCGGCATAGTAGGGAGAAGTCCAGACCTAAGCCTCCAGAAGAAAATTTTGAATTTTTGCGGGACATTCAACCTCCACACCCTCCTTCATTTCAGGCTTCGCATGTTTTCGTTCCAATCCCCTCTCGCTCTAATCAACGCTCTGTACGCGCTTCAGACCGAATACTCGCCCAACTTTTCCCACTCCCAAAACCAATTGTCATCTCGTGCTGTGATGCTTGGGATTATCGAAAAAATCATAGAGCACTCACTCTGGTTAAACATCGATATGACTTTGGGGGGGTAGTGCCCAGGAGAAACAGGTCGGCCACCTTGAGCTATGCTAACCCGCCTGACTTATCCTTGATGAACGCATCTGGTCCCGGCAGCCATGGATTGCCCACTACTAGCATGTCCCCTGGCCCCACACTTCTTCTCGCCCCCTTGAGTATCAGATCTTTCGTAGCCCATAGACTTCTCTACACATAGCTTGGAGACGAGTTCAACCGGGCCTCAAAGATCGACGACTCTGAGAAGTATTTTGCTATTAACATCCTGGCCGGTAGTGAACTTGGTCTGGACATTATCCTCTAAACCTGTTTCCCAAGAAGAGCTCGGTTGAAATCATACATATTCAGGGATCCCATACCACCCAATTCCTTGTGTTTGCAAAGATCCGCTCATTTCCTCCATATTAAGCCTGATCGACTATCCTGTCCTCGCCACCGGAAACGGGCTAGGCACTTGTGAATTTCATTATACAACCCCTGAGGGAACAAAAATATTTGGATGGCATAATTAGGGATCACCTGTAAAATGGATTTGATCATCACCTCTTTGCTTGCTGAAGATAAAAATCGGGTCGTCTAGCTTCTCATTCTAGCCATAATTCTGTCTTTTACAAAATGCATCGCTTGGGTCTCGTGCCTTCCCACCATATTTGGTAATCCTACCACTTGATTTACCAAAGCTCTCGTGGCCACCGACGTGTTTGGGGAAAAAATACCGATGATTTCGCCGGATTGAGACCTTGACTCGATGCCCTTTCGTACACCCCTAGTAAATCCCTTATGTGCGCCGCGTCCTCCGGTTTTGCCCTGCTGTACAGATAACTATCATCAGCAAAAAATAAATGGGTTACCCTCGGCGCGACCCTGGCCACCGACACCTCTTTGAGCTGGTTTTGTCTCGAGGCCTCCTCTAATAGTATCGAGAAACCTTCTGCACAAATGAGGAAGATGTAAGGAGATAAAGGGTCCCCTTGTCGTATCCCTCTCGACGGGATGCCAAGTGGAATCAGTTGCCCACTGGTTGACACATTAAAAGAGACCGTTGATATGCAAATTTTTATCCGGATCACCCAGTTCTGGCAGTATCCTAGCGCGGTCATCATGTCCAAAACAAACTCCCACTCTACTCTATCATATGTCTTTGACATGTCCAGTTTTAACGCCATATACCCTTCGAGTCCAACCTTCCTGCGTAGGTGATAAAGGATTTCGACGATGCTATTAGGTTATCTGTTATAAGGTGCCTTGGAACGAATGCGCTTTGAGACGGGGAGATAATTACATCTAAGTTTCTTTGAACCTGTTGACAAGAACTTTAGAAAATAATTTGTACAGTACATTACACAATGCAATGGGCCTGAAATCCGTTATAAACTCTGGTTCCGCCTTTTTCGGGATCAAACATATGTTCGTCTCATTTATTCTGGAAGGGAGTGTACCTGTCCTGATGAATTCAGCAATGGCTGATATTATGTCGCCTTGTATCAGCTCCTAGTGGGTCTGGAAAAAACCCGCATTTAGTCTATCCGGCCCCGGAGTTTTCTCGGGGTCTATGCTGAAAAGGGCGTCACGCACTTCACTAACTATTACCTCGCGCATCAAAGCTTGATTTTGAGTCTCACTTTTGATCGATCCCTCCTAGTCCAGGATGATTTTGGGGGAGCTCCAATCACTAACACCACTACCCCATCGATTTCAACAAGGAAACGAGGAGTCATCGCAAGCAAATCACTTGAAGAGTGCATGAATCTCCTACTCCTCATTAGGAACTATTATGTGAGAAAACGGTCTTGTTTTGGCCCTAAGTCGTCATTTTGATTCTTAATGTTACCTAATTGGAAACGGTTAGTTTTTTATTTTTAGTTTAGGCTTGATTTATAGACCGAACTAAACGAATTTGAACCTAATTTATGGTAAAAAAATTTAAATTTACAATTATAAAAAATACTAACGAAAATTAAATGTTAAGACTTAGTTGTTACAATCTAGTCGAAATATAAAGTTTGTACACAAAATAATAATAAAAATAAATAACAAATCGTAAATTAATATATATATTCTCACACATCTATAATTTAATTTAATTTATTTTATTCAAAAACACATAAATAAAAAAATGGGAGCATAATAATAAAATATAATTTTAGATAAATAAAAAAAATATTTTTTAAAATTTTAATTAAATAATATTTACGTTTTTACTTCATATTATTTGATACTTAGATTAGTTGGATAGTTTTGGACACCTTAGTAAGGCTCGTTTGGTTTTTTTTTGGCCCAAATCAATGAACTTCATTTTAATTTATTTCAAGACCATGAGTATTGATGGAGGAATAATAGATTTGACCGTGGGTAAGTCTCTAAAGCACCGATCAATAATCAACGAGCTGAGAGATCTGGTTACAAGGACAGGGAAAGAAATAGAGACGGGAAAAGTTCACTTACCTGTTTCGTACTAAACACGATTTTTACTTAACTCCCCCGTAAAATAAAGTCGTTCTGTGAAATCCCCGTAGTTTACGAACATTTCACTTAGGTCTGACGGTGTTAATTTCTGATCAAAAAGTCCAAAATATCCTCAACTAATCATTAAATTTTCAAAAATTTACCATTTACTCTCTTTCTCACCATTTATGATTTTCTCTCTCTCCAAACTACTGATTCCTTATTGCTAATCCTTTGGATCAGGTTGATGTAAATAAGGAATTGTTTTATTACCAGTAAAAGAAAGAAGAGGAACCTTTAAATTTGAATTTTGTTTGTCATGAGTTCAATTTAGGATTTGATGTTGTGGGTTGCTCTTGTTGATGGTGGCTTGTTGATCTATGGATGGGTATTGAAGAGGATGGTGATGGATGGTGGCGAAGCAGAACAAAGAGAGAACACAAAAGGGTATTTCTGCCATTTTCATAAAAAATGGTTGACTTTTGACCAGAAACTAACACCGTCAGACTTAAGTGAAACGTTAGTAAACTATGGAGACTTCACAGAACGACTTTATTTTGTGGGGGAGTTAAGTGAAAATCGTGTAAAGTACAAGGGAGGTAAGTAAACTTTTCCCAATAGAGAATAGAGAAATATAAGGCGTTGAATTGTTGGGAAAATTTGACGAAAAGTATAAGTATTTGGATATGAAAATTTCACCAAATTCCAAACATTACACCATGATTCAGATTCGGTTCCTCGCCTTTGCTAAAGGTATCAACGGACTAAAAGACGACCCTGAGAAGACATGGCTCATAATGGGGGAAAAGCCTCGAGATGGAAGTTTTGAAAGTCCTAGCGTAAAACCATCGGACGAGGATGACTGGGAAGAGGAGAAATTGCCATTCACAAGCAGTTACACAGCATCGAATGATCGAGATAAGTTTAGAGAAATTGAAGGGTACAATTGTAAAACTGTGCTGTGATGAGAGAACGGTCCAAATGGTCGTCGAAGAGGATGAGGAAGTTGTAATCGGGATCTCCGAGGATGACGTGATCGGGTTTATCGATCGGGCAGCTGAAGAGTGTGATCAAAGAGTTGGCAAGGTAATCATTGAAGGAGATTTGGTCTTAGATGAAGCAGCTGAAGTCCGTCCGATTCGGAGGAAGATACAATTTGATGGGCTGCACGCGAGCCGTAAACCTTGCTTCGATCTCTACCTTGTCGTCTTCTTCTTCTACTTTCTTTCAAACAAATGCCTCAAAAATATATAAGTATATAATAAGGGAATTTTCTTGATATATTAAAGTTTTAGAAACAATTGGATGAGTTTATAAAAAATAATTGGATGACGACAAAGAGTAAGAAGAATTTGACATTATAATGCATGATAGATTATATATAGTTTATTGTTATAGATTTTTTTACTTAGTTAATAATAAAAATTGGAGTATTGTATCCTTATAAAATTTAAGGTATAATTTGAATTTTTGCTTAAAACCTGAGAATGCTAGGGTCGTCCCTAACTCTACGCTTCAAGATAGCTATTGTGGAGACTCTTCCATTGGTGCTTCTGGCGTTTTGGGCACAAAGGTTGTTCTATGAAGTGTTAATGATGCAATTGAAAAGATTTACATATATAAGCCTCGCTTATCCCCCTTATTCAACGATCCTGTCAAAGGTTCTCTTATTTTAACATTAATGATAGCGGAAGGAACATGATTTAACTGCTTAAGCGAACTCATAGCATCAGAGTGGAAAGATGGATACACATTCAATAGTACTGATAAGGACCTCGTTATCGATTGGGGCAAAATCTCACAAGTCATTGGAGATCACCAAGAAAATGATGAGCCGGCCAAGAATGAATTTAAGGAAACATTCATGGAACACTACAAGAAATGTAGTGTGAGTCAGGTATGTGTTGTCTCGAAAGATATAAGAAGAAGAAGAAGAAGAAGAAGAAGAAGAAGAAGAAGAAGAAGAAGAAGAAGAAGAAGGTGAATCAAGCCGCAACACGGCGAAAGGAAACCGAAAGTAGAATCGGAGGAGGAACTTGGTGGCATAATGACTTCATTTTCTTTGTCTTTTATCAGCTACTATGATATGTTATATCTATGTTTGTGTTTCTAATTGGATCTATGTGGGCTTACTCGCTGCTTAGTCTTAGGACTAATGTTCGAATCTCAAATGTTTGTTAGTATTGTTAACTTGTTAGTGCTTGGTTTGTTCGCCTAATTGTGAGCTTGTGTGAAATGATTGTAGTACATCTTGTACACTCGGTCTATGGATCTCTATGACTATGCGAAAGGAACCAATCTTTTTATCATATCTATATATATTTGGATCATGTAAATGACTTTGTTTGGCATTATTGTTATGCTAAGCTTCTTAATTAAGTGCAACAATATTTTAATATGACACGAACCGAACTACTGTATATATGTGTGTGCTAATAATATGTTTAAATTTTTTCTGAAGCGATAGTCGTGGGTAATAATAATTTTCAGTTTTAAAAAAAGCAAAGAAAAAAATGTTTCATAAGAGGCTTGTTCATGCACTCCCATTCGTGCTCTATGGACACGGATTCAAGGTTCTCGCTCGACATCGGTCGCATCTCCTTCGACGAGCCTCGCGGCTCTTGGGATCCTCCATGCTCTCTGCCGTCGAGGAAACAAGACAATCCCCAAATTGACTCGTCATTGCCGGAACCGGTCCAGGGTGACGGAGAAGAAGCTTCGAGCGGTGGTTAATGTCTCTCCGACAACAATGGTTCTTTATTTATATTGCCCAAATTAGATCTACATCGTTAAATACAGCTCCAGATATACATCGCCCAAATCAGCTTAAGATCTGATTAACCAGAATTCAAAAACCCAACACCTCGAGAACGACCTAGACCAACCTGACCCTTCTCACCAGAGGGAACGAAGAAGACGATGAAATGAGGAGGGACGAACACACACGATTTAGAAGGATTGGAATTGTTGATAGCCTCGAAGAGATACAGAATTTGTAGGAAAGCGACACCAGACACACCCATCGGCTCGTCGGCGATTGATAGGGTCCATTAGTATCTCGTATCGACAATTTTGTCCCGTATTTATCACAGAGTTGTGCTCATTTTCTCGCTTTTTGAGAGTGTTTTGTGCCTTTTATTGCCTCTAGTGTTTTGGGTGAAACGTTGTTGGAAAAATGTATTACAAGGTTGTGAAGGTCTTATGTGACGGCCGTGACGTTTTTTGTGACGGCCATTACATGTGTGTGACTGATGTGGGTCCATTGGGATCTCGTTTCGACACCTCTAACCCTAATTAAATGTCAAATTCTCCTCATTATTTGACTATTTTAGAGTCTTTTGTGCCTGTTTACACATTCGAGTATTTTGGGTGCAAGTGTGCATAAAACATGTGATATTGGAGCGAAATCGGGCAAAAACCGAGCATCGAGCAAAGGAGTTGAAGGGGTGACGCTGAGGTGACGAATGTCACATATGTTTGACGAACATCACTTGTGAGTGACGACGTCACATCTTCAACACAATCGGGCAGAAACTCACGAGCGATGTTATAACGGAGCAACACAATGATGTGACGTTCATGTGAAGAACGTCACATGCCTGTAACTTCCGTTACATTGGCGTTACACTACCACAAATCGCATATCAAAATGCGATTTAAACCTAATATTTGAGTCTCACTTTTGATCGATTCCTCCTAGTCTAGGATGATTTGGGGGGAGCTCCAATTACTAACACTACTACCCCATCGATTTCAACAAGGAGACAAAGAGCCATCGCAAGCAAATCAGTTGAAGAGTGCACGAGTCTCCTATTCCTCTCGGAGTTCAGAGTTATCATAAATGTTGCTTAAAAACTATTGAGGTACCTAAAACAAAAATTTTAAAATTAAGATATTAATTTTGAAAAGTAACATTGTTAAGTGTAGTCATCTATCATTATTCCTAAAATTTCTAACTAATCATAGCTGACACACTGGCCAAACTGTGTGGTATATTGTCGATCAAAACTATTGTCATTGGCCAAGAGAATACACGTTAAGACATTGTATAGTGGTATCTCTTACACAAAATAATTCGGTTAAAAACAATTTTTATGAATATGAACTTGCTAATTTTGTTTGTTTTGATGTTTGTTTATGAACTTGTTTATTGATTCCCGTCCCTCAAATGGAAATGATTATGAAAATGAACTTGCTGATTTATAGCCTTATTGCATGATTCCCAATACTCGTAATGTAGTTGATGAAGAAATAGGGGTAATTTGGTCAAAAATAAAGAAGTAGGGGTATTTTGGTCATTTTGACCAAACAATAGTCTTTTGGTCATTTTTGAACAAATAGGGATAATTTGGTCATTTATGAACTATCAAGGGTATTTTGGTCATTTATGACCAAAATAATTTGGGCATTTATGGTCGATTAGGGGTAGGGGTAATTTGATCATTTATAACCGTTCAACAATATTTCTGTAAAATTGACCTAATTCTTAAAGTTATAACTTTAATCTCAATGAATTATAGATAGTAGGGAAGATAATGGCAATGGTATTGCTACGGGACCGAGTAAGGATAAGGGGAAGAAGAAGTATGTTGGATTGCGTCGGCGTTTAGTGACTACCCTAGAGACGTTTTGTTGTAGGCTCCATAAATCTCGATCGTCCCCTCATCAGGATGCAGATGCATCTGCAAGACCGGATGTTGGCGATGTCACTGCTCGAGCATTGGCCGGCATTCGCAAGGGCCTCAGTTCGATGCCTCCTATAGAGCCATCTTTTGTCGCGGCTGCAGATGTCAAGGCACCTGCAAAGTCATGGCCTCAAATTCTGATGAATCTCGTGGAGGAGACGAACACTACATAGTTGGAGGTGTGCTATGGATGCGGGAGCGACCCAACTCCGAGTGTTGGTGGCCACGTGTCAGCTTCAGGTTCGACTCAGTCAGTTCGTCTGGAGTCTGGTCTATTACGATGGCCTCCTCTCAACACAGATGAGGATTTTGGTTCGGAGTTGTACTTCGATATGGACACACCCGAGTCCGTAGTCAGGGATGGATGGACGAGGGGGATAGGCACGAGGTCCGAACTTGCTCCGGATTTGGAGCATGAGGCCCTTCACCAGATAGAGGGGGTCGATTGTCTCCCACTCAGATGAGACGATAATATTGAAAACCTGTATGTCGATTTGTGAGAGTCTAACAAAAACACAGTGAAGCGCCTGAAGTGAGTGTTAGGTAGTCTTCTCCGCGTTTCAGTACCGATAAACTACGAGCAATAGACTGACGTCCCTCAGCCCGTACAGGATCAATTCACTAAGAAGATACGAGTAATTTACAAATTAAACTTTTTAAAATAATATTACTCCGGTTAATGAACTAACCATATATATTCAATGTTTGTATAAATATGGTCACATCACAATATTTCCAGGACTGAATATAAGTTTGAATGAATATATATAATTAAATTTAATCAACTCAAGCCTATTGACTCAGAGTTTTTCTTTTAAGTTGTAAAACCGGGTATTTTTAATTTTTACATAAGTATACAAATTTATTTGAGTCCAAGTTAAGGGGGGTGTATTTAATTAGGATTTTAATGGATTTGATAAGTCTTTTCAAGTATTGTGTATTCAATTAAGATTTGAAAAATACTTTTAAACTCTTGTGGTATTCAATCATGACTTTAAAAATACTTTTTAAATTTGATGGTATTGTAAAAGTCAAGGAATTTGAAAGTGTGAAATGGATGACTTTGAATGATTTTGAGAGCCTTCGTATAAATACCAAACTCTTTTTGAAATATCATCTCCAACCATCAGATTTGAAAAGACTTCCTTCTCTCACATCATTTTAGCCCAAAGCGACATGTCTCTGGTCTTGTGGTGCTCAGCCATGGCTACTTATCCTCCACATGCCCAAGTTTTCCCACGCTTTCTCGTTCACACCCAATTTTCTCGACCCTTTTCTCTTCCAACCCCCCAAATACCGACCTCGCATGAAAATCTCAAGCTTTTCTACAGCAGAACCCGATCCATCCCAAGGCGAGAGCATTTCGGGAATGGAAAGAGTACGAGGAGACGGTGAAGCGCAATGACCTGGCCGGAGCTCTCAGGTTCTTGAAATCCGTAGAAAGCAGTACCAGAGACGAAAACCCAGTTCAGCTCTTGGACGATTCTGAGCTGGCACGGCCTCGACGCTGTGATTTGGGGATGTTTGGGTCGGAGAGGGACTGGGAGGTGCTGGACACTTGCTTGAATGCTAATGACATGAGGCTTGTTGGGATTGCTTATAAAGTTTTGACTGAGAGAGGCTTTTTGCCTAATTTTGAGAGATTCAGGAACATTGGTAACGTTTTTTAGATGTTCAAGTTTAGATTTTTAATGCTTTTTTTGCTTGGTAGCAGTGTGTGATCTAGAGTATGCTTTTCTAGAAATTCATGAACAAGAAAAGTCCTTTGTGTGAATTTGGTGATATGGGTTTTCTTCATTGATCAATTTTGTGACTAGTTAGTTTTGGATTGCTTGTGCATGATGTTGGGTTTCTCGGGGACTCAAAACAATATTTGTGCAGCGGAATTTAAAATTATTGTAACCCCGAAAC
>JAYMTP010004234.1:0-15314 GCA_036897365.1 Geranium brycei | reverse complement strand
TTGGGTACCGGGTTAGTCGGGTTGGGTGTCGGTCGGGTCGGTCGGGTCGTCGGGTTTGCGGGTAAAATGAACACCCCTAGCCGGGTGAGTCGAGTCCCGGGTCAAAATGGACAGCCCTAGCCGAGTAGCATAGAACCAGAAACATTCGAGAGTTTTTAACACTAAATAATCAGTGAATTTTCTCTCGAGGATAATCTATTTATTCGCATCATATTTGATATTTGTGCACACTCTTTTATACATGGTATGTCAATTAGCGATCACCCATCCCTTTCCTAGCGCGACGAGGTACGGTGGCTGGGAGTAGCTTGGCGGGCGGTGCTCGGCTTGGCTGGCTACCATCGTTGTGTGCGGCTAGAGAGTGCAGAGATTCGATGGAAAAATGATGTGGTAATCACGATTTACGCAAATGAGAGCGAGGGGTTCTGCGATAGTTGAGAATGTTGGCGACGCTGACCTATGATTTACAACAACACCTGTTGATGGTAGAGTAAACAAAGACAGATGTTGGAGGCATGATTTGACATTTAAATGCATAAGAGATGCTAAAATATGTTTTAGAAAGAGGCACGAGGTTCACAGACCGGTAGTGACACATGCTGCCAAGGGAGGCCACATGAGAAGTGTTTGGAATCTGAGGAGAGGGTATCGTGGATATTTGACGAAAGGAGGTAGTAGGCCAGGGCTTGGAACAGTGAAGCGTCTGATTTGGGAGATTAGGAGCAGGTGGTTGATAGGATCAGAAGAAGGGTTGCATGTCAGGTTGTTTTAGCAGGTTTGGAGGTGACTGGTGCTTCCCCGCGACTAGAGGTTAGACATCACAGGGCAAGTGATGAAAGGATATCGGAGACGGCCTAGCGTGAGAGGTTTCGTTGGGTGAGATGCCATACACGAGAGCTCGGGGCGAGCAGGGGTAAATGATAGCAATGATGCTACAATAGGTTGAAGGTTGATAGGAGGTGGCTTGGGTGTGACCAAAGTTTGGCTGGACGTCTTCGGTAGCGCAAGCGAGGTCGGCCGCCGCTAATGAGGTAGCAGAGTGCAAGGTGATCTTGACGGAGACTGATAGGTGACGGAGGAATATGTGCATAACGATAGAAGATTCTTGGTTGCGAAGGGACTTTCAACCTCAACCAACTAGTTTACGCATTCAACGTTTTTGCTTGGTGTAGAAAATGGGGAATCTCTAAAATCTTAGAGTTTGGGAGCTCGTGATCAACACAATGTCGTGAAATCAGAAAAGAAACAAGATTTCAGGGAGAAGCTCACTGAACGATTCCAGCAAAAGAATATATGAAAAGAAGAAACTACCCTTACGCCAATATTAAAAGACCAAAATAAATTCACTTATCTCCAATATTACCACGAGCTGTCACTGGATCACTCAATATCGTAGATGAATTCATCGTGTGACCATGGCGAGTTTTCCAGATTGTACCTTACCCCAGATTCAAACCACATACAAAAAAAATGAAATGAATGAAATTCAAATGATGTTAGAAATCTAGAACTTTGAATACTCCTATTTGTCCAATTGAGGCAAGATGTTAAAGCCCCAAAAATCTTAATAGCTTTGAAAACCTCCATACCCAAACCCAAACATTTATAGACTAATACTTAATTATCATAGGTATCATGAAATTTGTTTTTTGTATCAGCAAGTTGTGTATCAAGATTTGGACTCGACTATATTATGATGAAGCTAAACAACACCAAACTTGTGAAATATGTAGATGAAGTTTCTTGCGCATGACTAACTAACCCATTAGATATGGCTTGTCGATGATAGATCTGGAGAGCCCAAAACATGTCAGCGATGATCGGTTGGGTTGGGTTTCGAGTTGTTGACGTTGACATCCTCAAATATGACACCCTTTTCGAATCGACAGCCTCTTCTTCACTTCTCTCCTCCTTTTCTCTTGCACTCTCACTGTGCTTCAGTTTTGCTTGTAGTTTTGTTTGCGAGAGGAACACATGGTGGGAGAAGAAAAATGTCGCAAGACAGGCACTGATTTAGAATGAGCATTACATTATGGGATGAGTTAGAAGAATGGTAGTTTAAGAATTTTAACAAAAAGTAAAATTCTCCTGACTGCATGTGATGAAAGACAATTTTTCAACCAATTCTATTAGATTCGTCTAACGGTGCAAGAGAATAGTCATATAATTGTCGAAGATAGCATTTGTAATTTACCCTTATTGATAGTCCATGCACATTATGAGTTCTAATCTCCAAGTTCAACAAAGCAACAACATGCATTAAGAAGTTAAGGTTAGTACATGAGAAGTTATTTAACAGTCTGCAAGGTTAGGTTGGTGGCGGATTTGGCATGCTCCATCTCCCAAGTGTAAACTCCAAGTCCAAGTCAAGCAACGCACCCGATGATACCAAACACCTACTTTCATTTCGCAATCCTTCCCTCTCCTCCTACAACAAATCAAATCATCATGAATGCTTATTCATTCAACTACAAATTAAGTCAAACCTCCACTCTGACTGACAACTTCTTTTTAAAAAAATTATGTTCCTAAAATAAATTTTCTTTTACCATACCTTTGTGTCATGATTTGACATCAAATAGAGATTTGTCAAAGGTTCTTCTCCACGATTTGCCTCCACTGATGATGATAATCTCCCATCCCTGGAATTAGGACATAATATAAGGTTAATTAGACAGAGAACACTAACTAAATAAATTACAAATGTATGTACAATCCAAGCTGCGTGCATGATCTAATTCTTTATAAATTATTATTTCTATTTATTTAAAACTAATAAATATATATAGATCTTGAAATATATATCACTACAAAATTCATACTTTGCACCACACCATATTAATTAATGATCATGTACTTATTTATCAATTAA
Source organism: Geranium brycei (assembly GCA_036897365.1). Taxonomy (NCBI): domain Eukaryota; kingdom Viridiplantae; phylum Streptophyta; class Magnoliopsida; order Geraniales; family Geraniaceae; genus Geranium; species Geranium brycei. The sequence continues at coordinate 12,442 of JAYMTP010004234.1, read as the reverse complement.
TGTAGTGAATGCAGTGCAGCCAGTAAGTACAAAAAGCTCCTGCGCTTCTAAGCTATAATGGTTGTACCCTGATGCTCCATTTCTGATTCAGAAATAGCAATGGTAAATTGGTAATGTCAAAAGTCAACAATAAATTAACCAGCTACGGACCTACTGATTAAGTACAAGCTGTATATATGTACTTATCTATGCAACATTAATAATCTACACATTACCAAAAAAATTGCCCAAAATTGATGGTTTGCCCGTTGGATCATCATTAGCTCATCATTGAGATCCGAAATTCAAAATAAGAAAATTAAAAAAGACTTGACCACTTGTAGACAAACATTGGGATCAAAACATTCACAAGATTAATCCAACCGATCTGTGTTGATTAAATTTGTCCACCGAACACACGTAACATCTTCACCACTTTCAATTTGCCTTGAAAAAACCCCTATATAGCTATAAGCCATCTCCATCCAAATCAATGTTCTCTAGCATATAAAAATTCCCATTTATCATAATCACTATATAGTATAACATAGTAACCAAAAACAGGCTTCATGTTGGTCCAAAAAAGTCCATCACAAAAGCATCTCTCCCATATGTTTATGGGTGCATGTAAATATCTTAATTAATGAGAGATTGATGTAAATGTAATTAAAGAATTTTAAAAACACTAACAGTTGTGAATGTTCCTGCATTGGTGTTGGGTTGAGAGGATGTGGAGAGGAAGAAGATAACAATAAACGAGGTCCATGGACATGATCACTGCTCAAGTCTGTCCTTTGGTTTGAGCCCATATGGGTGTGTCCAGTACCTGCAATGGAGCCATATATGTTAATGTATTGCAGCAGCAAAATAATAATTGATCCCAAGACCCTCTTTTTTTGTTTTAGTTGGAAACACTATAGCTAGTACCACCACTTCATGATTGTAGGGATTAATAGTCCAAAATCTATGAATGCATACATGACTATATCTAAGAAAAACAAAGAGAATATGTATTGAGGACATGAACAAATTGATTATCTGAATTGGAGTTACCTTTGTCAGTGCTCTTCACTGTTCTATACATCTGCACATACAAAAACCCAAAGAAAAAAAATGTGAAGTCAATATTGATGAAATGAGGTTGTTGAATATATATATGTATATGTAGAGATATGATGCCCTTTTGTCACTTACCTCTTGTTTTCCACAAAATGAATCATAGCTATATGAATAAAAACACACGACCATATGCATATACATGTATACAGCCAGAGACATTGAGATTAAACTAAATGAAGCATAAAAGTAATATTTAAGCCCCACCTGTAAGTGACTTTTGACATGAGCTAGGGTTAAATCCTTCACATTCATAAGCTCCAATACGGATTTTGGTGTCGCCCCTGCAATCATCAAAGAAGAAACATGTAGCAATATTTATAAAGATGTATTCTTTTTTGGTAAAAGCCGTGTCTCACTTTTTTCACAAGCCTCTGTTCATTTACTAATAATGTATTTGATTAATGGTGATCACTGTGCCATTCATTACGACAGGATACGAACAAGAAGAGAATGTTTGATGAGATTGTGTATAAATGCTATAAGTTAGTGGATCTTACTTTGATGGCCGCCAAGGAGCTGGACGGCATGAACAAAATGGGCATGGAGAGTGGAGGTCCATCTCATCCTAGGAGCTCTGGCGCTTCTCTTCATCATCATCATCACCACTCTGCTATTCCTCTTCAAGTGTCCGGCTGGAGCACTCGAGCCCAGGCTCAACATGGCGCCGGGGGCAACATTGTCATTCATAGCACAAGTCATGTTTTGGGAGTGAAACAAGGCATTCTCATGGCTCAAGTCGCTGCTGCTGCAGCTGCCGGAGTCGGTGGCGTCGTTGTAGAGGGGCTTCCTAGCAATTATTGGTAATGCAGGGGGGCTGATCTGCAACTGCAAGGAGAGGTGGTCATGAGAAGGAGAAGAGGCAGCACTTCTCATGAGGAACATGAGTGTAGACTCTAGATGGAGAGTGAGAATTGAATGAGATCTAAGTTGTGGTCAAAAGGGTATGCAGTAAAATAACAGAGAGGACAAATATAGAAAAGAAAAGAAAATGAAAATAGAGGTGGGTTTGGAATATTTATTGATAAGTAGTAGAGTGTTGTGATTATATCATGAGTGCCTTATGATTTGCCTTGCTTTGCATTGCATGGTGTAGTTTGTGTGTGTGTGAGAGAGGAGTAGTGACAAAGAAAGGTAAAAAAAGGTGGGGACCCTCTCAGCCTCTCTATGGGGATGAAGAAAATAAGCTTTATAAATATAGTAGTAGTAGTAGTAGTGGGTGTAGAAATGTGCAGAAACAAGTAGTCAGTCAGATAATTAAGAAGAAGAAGAAGGTGAAAAAATGCAGAGGAGAGAAATTATGTTAGACAATGGGAAAAGGGGGAAGTTGCATTTAAGGATGTATCAGAAACCCAACTTTACAGTTTACAGACACACTACACTGCACACATATATAGAGGAGAAAGATGAATATAAAATATAATACAAATAAAAGCTTCACTTTCTGGTTGGAATTGGAGACAACAAAAGTGGAACTGTTCAATGGGAATGATATTCTTATTACAAGTTTATATTTATGTATTGGCACTTTCAATACATTGCTTGAATTAGAATATTCCCATTTATTTTCATCAACAAGGATTGACCAACAAGCATAACCAGGCCTAAACTTGTCCTCTCTCTTCAATGCTATTGCTCACCCATCCACACCTCATCCTGTACCACATTTTATAATTTTTTGCTTCTTTTGGAAATGTGATACAATATCATCCATTAATCACTTCATATATTTGAACAAATCAATTTAATTAGAGAATTATTTTATTGACTTTGAAGTTAACATTTACAAATAATATTATCGGGAGTGTGTGTGGTGCACGTGGCAAGCAGGAGAGTAGATATGGGTGTGGTGAGAAATAAATTAAAGAGAATATGAAATGGAATGGAGTAATGGTGGATAGATAGATGGATGAGGATGTGTCAGTGAGGTGGAGTGGGCTTTCCGGCGACGACAGGCTCTGCTCTCAGTTCCACATGCAACCTCGCCCACTCTCTCTACAATCTTGGTCAATCTCTCATGTGTCTCACGCGCTTTTCCTAACCTTTCAACATTATCAATTTTGAAACAAAAGGACAGTACACTAGTTACTCCGTTAGTATTTTGAGTTAATTATTTTTTTAAAAAAACCAAAACAAAATGTTCTTTTTTTTGTTATAAACGCATAAATTGATATACGAGTTTAATAGAGAAAACAAGAAGAATATGATGAAGCAACAATAACATTGCTTTTTAATATTATTATTCATGCTCCATTTATAGGCAATTTCACACCGTCTTAATGGTTTGGCTACACCAAGCCAATCAAAGTTGCTTAGCATGGTATGTTGGTGGTCATCAAAGCCAAACTCCTACTTAAGACATCATCTATACATGAATAAATATTTAATTTTACAAAGCAAACTTCGATGGGAAAAATCGAGTAAAGACAATTTGAGTGATGTTGAATGTGCATAAAATTGCATTATTAAAAATATTTTTAACAAAATCTAGTGGGACATAACTTAAATAAAGGAAAAAGTGTTAGAATAAGTCCTGGTTAAACTCTATCCATCATATTTTTACTAAACATATTATAAACATATGAGTTAATGTTTTTAGAAAATAATAATACAAGTTTACTAAATTTCTACGGTCCTTGGTTCAATTTTTATTGAGTGTGGTTTTGTCCACTCGTTGATTATGTTTTAACGGGTGGGCGAGGCAGTGTTTCTACTTAAATTTCCCCCTACTAAACTGCCGCAGAATCTAGCTAGAGATATTCTCTAATTCATCTTATATCACTTTTTTTAAATTTTTTATAATCATTTGTGAAATTTCTTTTCCATTTCCAAATCTAAAAACTCTATCTAATTCTCTCTATTTCTATTTCTTAGTCATTACCTTTCTTTTCTCAATTTTCTTTTTCCTTCTCTTTTTCTTTTAAATTAATTTTTATTACCTATTATTCTTTTTTATTCTCAAATCAAATTTTCTCCCATCTATTAATTTCATTATATCCGTTTCTTCCCTTCTCTTAAACTCATTTTTTATTCTTTCCTTCACACCCCCTAATTCTATTTCCCTTTTAATTTCTTACCTTATTAAATTAAATCTCTTTAATATTCTCTATTGCATCGTCATTACATGACATAGTTGCTGGTTTTGCACCGTCGTAGCTGATTGAATTATTTCGCACCAATGTAGTTCCCTAAGAGTTTAGTGGTATATCTTAAAAACCACTTTTTCACCGTTCTCATAAGATGTAGTTGCCACACCTTCCCCTAATCTCTCTTTCGTTCATTCTCCCTCTCATCTTTTATTCAATCTCTCACTCTCTTCTAATTATCTTTCTCACTTTGTTCCCGTCTCCTTTTATATTTCTTTTCTAAATAATCAATCCCTCTTCAATCTCTTTTCTCAAATCTCGGTCACTACTATGGTTCAAGTTATTGCAGGTCAAGTTCACGTGCCTCCTCTACCACAATCTCTCAAGTTTGCAGATATATTCACCAAAGGCTTCCCGACTGCTCTCTTTGAAGACTTTTGCTCCAGTTAGAGCATTAAGAATCCTACTGCTCCGACTGCAGGGGCGTGTTAGAATAAGCCCATGGTTAAGCCCATGTGTTTATGGCATGTTTAGTAAAATATGATGGTTAGGGTTTCATATGTGTTAGTCTAGGGTTTTCTTATATGTTAGAAATTTCTCTCTATAAATAGAAAGATATGCTATGTATTTTCACATCAATTATTCAATCAATAAACAGTTTCATGTTAGAATATGTCTATTATAACAAAAGTGTGAAACACACATATGTCCAAATTATGATTGACTTCTTATATTCATGCTCCCCTTGATCGATGTCCGCCTTGATCGTTGACTCCTTGATAGTTGACAATGTTGCTTTGATTGCTTGCATAATCGATCAATGTTGATATCTTATACAAATTTCTTTAAATAGATGCAGAGTCTTAGTGAATAAATATGCAGAATTTTCACTACAATGTACTTTCTTGATAATAAGCTCATGACTCTTCTGAAGTTTATGAGTATAAATAAATTTTAGCATCTAGCTAACTTTATGTAGTGCCAAAATTTCTAAACGACTTGACAATGCAACCAAAGTTTGTTTTGTAGAATGTCAGGATACTGATGCCTCATCGCTAAATGCATACCCTGTCTAGTAGCGAGTTTTATGAGTGTCTTAAATATATCATGCATATGCATATCCTCCTACACTTTGGTGGAACCCACTAACTAAATTGCAGTACTCGTCGCTGTCAATGCGGTACTCGTCAGGTGAGTTCGGGGATGCAGTCTATCCAAGTCTAGGAATGACAAAAAAATCAAACTCGACGGGTATTTATGTGACCGAATCGAATCGGGACACTATGAAAACGAACATGTAAAATGACGAGTAACATGTATTTTTGTGGATATGGGTCGACCTATCTCCCATACTTTTAAAAATATATGATATAATAACAACCTTATCAAGGATTCTATCTAAGTGTCATTTTTTATTTGAACTTGTTTTAACAACCTCAGGACTTCTATTGTTATTTTAAAATTGTTAATTTTTATTTTGTACTTAGTTTCAAATTGGGTATCGTGTTCAGAAATTCATGTGAGTACAAAGGTAATTTAATAGGTATTCGAACGGGTTAAATATTTGAAGCTAGTGAGCAGGCCAGATGCGGGCATGACAAAATCCACCTCAAAACCAATAGGTTGCCATTTCTATTCTCGGGCGATAGGCTCTTCCTTGTTCCCTATTCTCCTTGTTATTATATTACGACCGAATATTTCTGTTTATTGATAAACAATTGTTCCAAACTCGCAGCCCCATGGTTTTCTTATAAAACTATGACCATCAAGTTGATCGGTTTTGTTTATTAGTTTATTAAAGCAACGGTCAGCGCCTGATACGCTCTATGTATTGATTGAACTTATTATAATAAAGTTAAATTGAAGCGAGGTAAGGTAAGGTAAGAGCTTGTAATAATAATAATAATATTCGGTGAACATCACTTGCAGTGTTGTCAAATGTTTGGGGTTATTCTCCACATTCCATGTGTTTGTCTTGTACATGCAACATCGCCTCCTCTCCCCTAGCTTGTATCGGGTTTCAAATATTGAGATTATCGTTCAATAATTCATTTCTTCAATGCATCAAAATCTACAATATACTAGTGTGTTTCAAGATTCGTTTGGGAAGGTCAATTAGCATGCCCTCCAATTCCAAATCTACCTGCCCTCTGCCTTTGCTCCACACTCACTACACATCTATTTTACATATAAATACATTTTCAAGTCAAAATTCAAAAACTTAACTAGCAAGTATATGTATGGAGAGTTCAATTATATAGTCCGTCAATAAAGAACTACCAAATAGATTACTCCACTTCTAATAATCTTCTGCTGAGTTCTCCAAATTTAAGTTGTTAGGGAGTGGCTGAAATACATTGATTTTTTTAAGTAATCAGATTTACAACAAACCAATGGAAACATTACATTGAAGTCTATCGACAAAACAAAATGACGTTGAAATCAACTCGGGAAAAAAGAATAGCAAGCCCTGACAATATAGCTCCATCCCATTTTAACAACAAAAGAATTTTTATCCATAAATGCAAGCTTATACACCTATGCTTGCTTGAGCAACTAGATAAGCATTTGAGCTTTGGGTCTTGAGGGACGTGCATGAGTTTAAGTTTCGTCACGATATTTATTAGTTTCTTCTAACTTCTGTTAGATTTTTTTTATCCCAACCTCTATTTAACGTCTTTAAACAGAAAGTCAAGTAACAATATTAAATATCATTTTATATATACACTACACCATTTGAGCAAAGTGAATATCATTTTATATAAAGGTGTATCTTCACTCCATTATTGATATATCAATTTTAACAATCATAAATTATGTGTTATAATAATCATTATAACATAGTCGAGCAAACGTTTAGTACACAACTTGCTCGTAACAAAGAAGATGCAAGCTTGTCCTGCAAAAAATATAAATCAGCAAAGTAATGCTACTCTTCATACTTTTCTTATTACAAGACAGAAAAGAGGTACTACAAAAGAGAGCCCAAAAAAGTCCATGAAACACTCTCCAAAAAAACAAAAAGTGAGAAATAAATGATGACAGGGTTAAAAATTCTACACTACTTTGCTGAAGAAATGGTGCCAGGAGTATTTGCTATAGTACTCTTTTTTTCAATCTCCTCTTTCTGTTGGTTGATTATTATATATATATTTCATAATAATAGCTCTATGGAATGTATCTTCCTAAACTAAAGCCGAAAGTTTACAAGATGTGGCTTTTCATGGTCAATTTAGAAACAGCTTAGACGAATTAATTTGAGTTGTTCTATATATGATTTTGTTGGGGATAAACCAAGTATTCAACCTTTAATCACGAATGTAAAGATCGAAACTTTAATCCCTGTAACCTTGTGGAAGCTATCCACCTAAGAGAACGACCAATTTCGAATCAACAAGTTCTATCTACAAATACTAAGCTAGGTAAGTAATAATCAAGATAAAGACACGAGATTTAACGTGGTTTGGCAAAGCCTACATTCACGGGGGTTTGTGAAATCCATTAGAACAATAGTTTGACAACTTATACACACCACAAGTTTGTCACAACCAAGAAGTTAATGATTCCTCAATTCACCTCTTTTGCTCAAGTCCACTCTTTTATCAAGAGTTATCTAACTCATTCAAGATCTATTCTACCATGGAACTCTCCTCATGAGTTTTCCAAATCCCAAAGAGCTCAACCCAAAGAAAAACTAGAGCTATACCTCAAGTTAGATGGTAAGACCTTGCTATCTCTTCCACTTGACGCCCTTAAGAGGATGAACCTCCTCCCAGGGCTGGCCTTATAGTAAAGCAAAATAGGCTTTTGCTTTAGGCCCAAAAAAAAACCACTTGTACCCATATAAAATTAGGCCCAATTTTGAAATAGTAAAGGCCCAAAAACCTATTAACCTATTTGACATGTATTCTTACTAAATTGGAATAATGACAACGCTGCCGCATCTCTTTCCTCTCTCCTTTAGCGCGACGATTCCATTCCCCAATTAAGTTCCCTTTCATATTTTTTTTTCTTTTACTCCTCCTAGATGACTGAATTGAAGATGAATCGCCGTCGGATTGCCTTTTGCTTCTTCATTCAAACGGTAAAAAATGAATTGAGTTGTTGTTGTGAATCTTCTTGCTCTATAAATGCTTCAATCCGATCCCGAATTCAGCAAGTTCTCATTTTACCTATTCCCATATACTCCTCTAAAATCAGCTCCCCTCTCTAGCTAATTTTTTTTGAATCGAACCTGTTCTTCCAAGGGTCAGCCCGAATCTGCAACATTTGAGTCTTGAGGTAAAAAAGTTATGGAATTCAAATTTATAATTTTACTTGAATGTTAATAATTTTGCTCAAATTATGTTCATAATTTTTATCTGATGTTCAAAATTTATAAAAATCATGCTTGAATGTTCATTATTTTGCTCAAATTATGAGTCTTGAGGGAATAGAAATTTCAGTTCATAATTTTTAAGGAATAATCGTAGAAGTAATTCAAACAAATAAAATAAATGATGCTTAGAAACTTTTTAATTGTTTCTGATATTCGTTAATTGGATTAATTTTACTTGAATTATTTTGGCATTGATTGAGTGTTAAATTGATTGAGTTCTAGTTTTGAATTCTATTTTTTATTATATTTCGTATAAGTTGATTGATTGAGTGTTAATATTCTGATTTTGTTTCAGTCATTGATTTGTTTAAGTTTTTATCTGATTTTCATTTATTTGTTGTACTTATTTCGTAGTTATTTTTATTTTTAGAATGTTAATATTCTCATTGATTTATGATATTCTAAATTTTGTTTGTATTTTGATTATTTTATCGGAAAGTTTAGAAAAGTCATTGATTTATTTCAGTTTTTATTTATTATATTTCCTAGAATTCTTTTTGAAAATGTTAATATTCTGATTTTGTTTCAGTCATTGATTTGTTTCAGTTTTTGACTGATTTTCATATATTTGTTGTACTTATTTCGTAGTAATTTTTATTTTTAGAATGTTAATATTCTCATTGATTTATGATATTCTAAACTTTGTTTGTGCTTTGATTTTTTATCTACAGATTACTTATTGGAGATCTCGGGTTCTACAAAACAATTGCTACTTTCGCAGGTTCTATCATTCTAGCTTGTATTGTGTGAAACTATCATATATTCATATAGATAGTTCATTACCAATGTCAAGTAAGAAGCAAGAATCTGGTTACACCAAACTAAATAAAAGAAAAAAAATTGAAGCTTTAGTAGAATCACAAAAGGGAGTCTTGGATAAGTTTATAATAACTACAAGGAAGGATAAAGTAGATAATATTGGTGATTGTTCATTAGATCAAGAAGTATTATGTACCGAAAATACTCATATTGTTCATGATACTTCTGTTCAAGATTTGATGCTAGATAATATTTATGATCCTAGTCAATGGACAACTATGAACAATGTTTTGAGGGACTTGTCACTAGAAAAGGGTCCTATTAAAATATGTGATATAGATTTTCCAAAGGATGAAATTTCTAGATATTTTTCTCCATCATTTTACATTCAAAAGTAAGCAAATGGAGAAAAATATGAAAGGAAGTGGTTAGTTTACTCTAAGGATTTGGATAGAGTATTTTGCCTTCGTTGCAAATTATTTACTAATGCTCCACGTATTAGCAGGTTGGCAAATGAAGGTACTAACGATTGGAGAAATCTATATACCAAACTAAAGAAACATGAGGTAAGTAATGAGCATATTTCCAATATGAGTGTATGGATAGATTTGGATGCAAGATTAGAAAAAAATAGAACAATTGACAAGCATATCAAAGATCAAATAAATAAAGATAAAGAACATTGGAAGAATGTTCTAGTAAGAATCATTGCTATCATCAAAACTCTTGGAAAAAACAATTTAGCTTTTCGCGGGACAAATGAGAAAATTTATGAAGAAAAGAATGAGAACTTTCTAAGTTTAGCTGAGATGATAGCGGAAGTTTGATCTTGTGATGCAGGAACATATTCGTAGAATAAAAGATAATGATATTCATAATCATTATCTTGAGCATAATATTCAAAACGAGCTGATAAATTTATTAGCAAGTGACATAAGAGAAAAGTTGTCAAAATTGTCAAGGATGCTAAATATTTTTCAGTTATACTTGATTGCACTCATGACATAAGTCATACAGAACAAATGACTATCATAGTAAGATGTCTTGATCTTTCATCTAGTTCCGTGAAAGTAATGGAGTACTTTTTAGGATTTTTGGAAGTAGGTGATACAACTGGCAAAGGACTGTATGATACTATTGTCGACGAAATGAAACACATCGGATTGAATTTTGATGACTTCAGAGGACAAGGGTATGATAATGGGTCTAATATGAAAGGGAAACATCAAGAAGTGCAAAAAATATTTTTAGATATTAATCCTAGAGCATTTTACACTCCTTGTGGTTGTCACAGTCTAAATCTAGTTATATGTGACATGACTAATTCTTGTGTTAAAGCTACTTCATTTTTTGGAGTGTTGCAACGCATATACTCCCTATTTTCATTGTCTACAAAGAGATGAAAATTTTTGAAAGATCATATACCAAGTCTTACTCTTAAGTCTTTGTCTCAAACACGTTCAGAAAGTCGCATTGAAAGTGTTAAAGCAGTAAGAGTTCAAGCTCCTCAATTAAGAGATGCATTGTTGACATTATCTGATGTTACTGAAGATCCCAAAGTTAAAAGTGAAGCAAAATGTTTAGCAATATATGAGCTTGGGAATTTTGAGTTTCTGTTAGCAATGAATATTTGGCATGATATCTTGTTTTCTGTTAACATAGTAAGCAAGAATTTACAATCAAAAGATATCTGCATTGATGATGTCATAAAACAATTGCAAGGCCTTATTCATTTTTTGAATCATACAGGGAAAATGGGTTTGAAAATACCATGATATCTGCTCAAGAAATTGCTCTTAAGATGAATGTGGATGTCAGTTTTCGTGAGAAACGAATAATTCGTAGAAATTAAACGATTCGATGAAAATGCTGAGAATGAAACTTTGAAATCTCCTCAAGAATCGTTTAGAACTGATTATTTTCTTATACATAGTAGATCATGAAATTTCATCCCTTAAAAGTCGATTTGATCAATTCAAAATTTATGAAAATAATTTTGAGTTCTTATTTACTTTTCAAAAGCTAAATTCCCTGGATGAAACTTTTTTTAAAAGAACGGTGCCTCAATCTTGAAAAGGTTTTGCAACACAATAATTGTTATGATCTTGATGGCTCTGATGTTTCTGGAATTAAGAGTTTTGAGAGAATGTATGCCGGTGGAAAATAGTACTTCAATTGATATACTTAGTTATATCAAAAAACTCAATTCTTTTCCAAATGCATATATTGCATACAGAGTGATGTTGACTATTGTTGTAACTGTTGCATCTGTAGAGAGAAGTTTTTCAAAACTCAAATTAATAAAGAATTACTTGAGATTAACAATGTCGCAACAAAGATTGAATGGATTGACCATGTTATCCATAGAGAATGATACGTTGAAGGAAATTGATCATGAAACACTGATCAAAGATTTTGCTTCTATGAAGGATAGGAGAATAAATTTTATATAAGCCATCAATGTATATGTTATGTATTTAGATTAAATGGGTAAGGTATTATGTCCCCCCATTAAGTGTAACTTTTTTTAGTTAATAAAATTATCGAAGCATTATCTTTATTTGTATTAGAAATAAAAGACCCAATTTACATTTTTTGCTTTAGGCCTTAATAATCGTTGAGACGGCCCTGCCTCCTCCTCTTTTTTTTTCTCGGACAACAGTTGCTCTTTTCTCTCTTTCTTTGCTTCTATCAGCAACAACATCAACAAGAGCTGCTGCCTTTTGATTTCAAAGAACAAGCCCTAATGGGCCTAATGTGTTGGGCCCAATATGGGCCCTAACTCTACAATTCTCCACCTCGTACATCATTTGATCAACCTCAAATTTTGGACGAACACATGCACATCCTGCACATCATATGTAGAACAAAACCGACACACCACTTTACCATGATTGCCTACGTACCCAAAACCTGGTGAAGTCTCCACCTTACCCCAACACCGCCCTGCAGGGCTGCTTTCAACACGGACTGATATGTAGCAAGTCCAAGCAGTGCTGAAACTTGCCACCTGTCACCACCTTGGTCAACATGCCTGCTTCTTCTAGTCAGGGCGGGGTAGAGCAGCTTGGTAGCTCGCAAGGCTCATAATCTTGAGGTCACGGGTTCAAATCCCGTCCCCGCA
>JAYMTP010004233.1:0-15318 GCA_036897365.1 Geranium brycei | reverse complement strand
ACAAGCTTGCTGCCCCCGCGCCCTGTCTTCCACACACGTTCAACTCTGTGACTTGAGATTAAATTCAACACCTCCGACCCACCGGCCGCGCAAGCACCAAAAAGCCTCTGCGTCATCATCATCGGCTCGGACCCGCAAGCCTCGTCGCCGTCGTGCCACCGGCACATCTTCATGTTCAAATGAAGGGTCTTTTGTGGCGGTCATGACCGCAAGCAACAAGTCAAGATTGGTGAGTGTTTTGTCATATTTTGTAGTTATTGTTACAAAATACAAAGTGGGTTTGTTTTTACCAATACCCGTAAGGACCTCACTTAACACATGTGATGGTTTCTAATTATTGCCGATATGGGTTTGATTTGATTTGTTTTGTTTTGTTTTGTGTAGCACCTGCCAATAGAATTTTGGAAGCCGGGTGGATTGGAGGAGAAGAAGTGGGTGATGCTTGAGGACCCAAAGGGAAGGAAATGGTTCGTGGAAATCCGCCCCATTTTCGACAGCAGAATCGGTCGGGTTAGTCAGCTTGATTTCTGTTATGGGTGGTACTAGTTTCGGAAGGACAATGGGCTTGTTGATGGAGATGAGTGCGAGTTCAGCCTCGTTCAAGAAGACACCGATAAGATCAAAGTGATCGCAAGGCCAAGCGGCGTCTTTTTTGTTAGTGAGGAAGAAGAATGAAGTTCGTTAGTCCTTAGGGCGTTGCGGGTTCTCTATTTAAGGTTTAGGTCAAAAATATGCCTTGTTCTCATGTTTTGGTTTTCAAGAATGAATACAATCTCTGTTTCTTGTTTTGCATTTTGAAAATGGAATTTATAGCTTTTCCTTTAACAAACACATTCTTTGGTTTGCAATGTAGTTGTTGCCATGGCCTTAAACTTTTCCTTTAAGATCACAGAAAATATACACATTTGGATCATATATCCAATGTGACTGAAATGATTGTTATAGTATTCTTCATTCCTAATTCTGTGAATCAATGCTTATATACTGTTTCATGTTACTTTGTCGATATACTTTTGCGTAATTGATTCTGATACTCATCTTATAATCAACTTCCATGTCTTGAGCAGCTGAGCTTACTAATTCCCGTTGTGCACTTAACAGTATTCGGTTAAACGATGTAAGTAAAATACTGTATTTCTTTCATATAGCTGCTCTCAAGTTTGCTCTTGTTCACTAAGGGGAAGCTGTTTCCATCTGCTGTTGAGCTTCATTGTGAGTTTTTATTACCTTTCCCATAAAATGTGTGTGTATTGCCATAATTTTCTATATGTTTTTCCATCTTTGAAAACTACTGACTGCGTCGCCATCCATTGTTATTCTGACGAGTCATGCTTGTTGCTGGAAACTATCCACGACACGAAATGCACATGCCTGTTTAATTGTCGCGTTGTCGATGATTACAAGTGATTTATAAGCTGTCGGGGCCTTCAACTCTCAATTTTCAGTGTATCATTTTATCATTCTCATTGTATTTGTATTGTGTAATTTTGGCGTTTCCCTCTTTCTCCTGTCTTGGGAGGGGTTGGTTCCGCCTTATTCTAAAACAATTTACTTTTGCTGAGCAAAAAAAAAATTTATCAACCTTGTTTTGGCTCAATTTGCAGAGTTTTGTGCAGAAATCGTAAACCCTCGAGATACATTGCCTCCTAAAGGCCATATAATCCTACTGCGAGCTCCGGGCCCTTATGATGGAAACAAGACACTAGCATTTTGAAGAAAAAAAGGTGAAGCTAAGACTGCTTGTTTTGTTATTTGAATTATTCAATTAACAATTCCAGATTACACTGTAAATTTCAAATTACACAAACATACCAGAAAAAAAAGCAAGCAATTCATCTTTCACTATTTTTCCCCTTGTTCAAAATTTAGTATAAAAACTCAAGGGAACTTGGAGAACATTGATTGGTGGGGGCGGAGGCGATGGTGGTCTTGAGCATGTCGGCGGAACGGAGGGAAGAGGTGGCACGAGGAGGAGGTGGAGAGAGTGTGTGTGAAGAGGACATATGTTTGAAAATTAAATGAATAGTTAAGGGCATTTTAGTCATTTCACATGTAAAAAATGTTAAAAACTAACAGAATTGGACGGAAAGTGCAAAATGAAAATTTTGCACATTTTAAGCGTAGCCTTTTGGAAAAAAAAATCTAGGGGTGCCACCTAAAAAACAATATCTAGGTGTAGCCACGTGAAATTATCCCTATAATATATTAACATGAATAATACTGATGCTGTGATATTTAGTGTAATGGACATATTATTTCTGAATTGGTGGATGATGTTTTATCTTCTTTTTTTCCTTTTACATATGAACAAAAAGGATCATATATCACCAATATTCAGAAAGTCAAAAGTGTGGCCAGTTGCTTCAGTGCAACTGACTTGACAAAATAGATCCCGAATCCCGTCGACCCAACTCTGCTTGTGGATCTTGTTCTTGCACTTGAACTCCATCAGACCTTTCGCGGTTTTTAGGCCGAAATAAACTTCTTCCGAGCTGTCTCTCTCTTTGCGGTATGGCCAAGCAGCAGTCTCATCACATATTCCGTAGACAAGACCTGGAAAGCATACAAGTTTTACTAAAAATCGGAGAAAATTGAATAGAACACTAATATAGACTTTCTGGTAGTGTCTGCTCACATTTGTTCTTCTTGGAGAAGGCTCCTCCAGCCTTTTTGCTTTTCACCTTAACCATTACCTGTTGATAGAGTGATGTAATGCAGAAAAATTAGTCAATGAAACACATTAATTAGTATTGTTTTTCTCTGAAATAGTTTCTTTTTGTACCTGAGATCTTTTGTTGATGTATACTGAAACGTTCTTCCATTGCAAGATTCCTGAGAATTGAAACAAGAAACTTAGGAGCTGCTCAAAGATCATCCATGTATATGCCATTCTATTGATCAGTCATATGAAGCGGCACGAAAACAAAAACAAGATACCTTATGAACTCTATATGATCAGTCATAGAAAACTAGGAGGGTATATAATGTGCAAGACAATTAACTGCCTGAGGTAAAATTCATAGATGCTTTCATGGATGATCCATAAGAAACGTGTTAAGGCATAAGATGAAGCAAAACTGAACCCGAAGACATTTTCATATATAAAATTTTAAGATGGTATCTATAATTCAAGAAATGCAGAGCTTCTACTTCACTTTGATATGGGACTCAGAAGCAATATTTTGTGAGAAATGAATATGGATTTCAACAAATAATGCAAAACTAACCATACCTTTTTGAGTGAGTTGCAATAGCTCTCCAACTATGGGAGGACTTAGTTCCTGAAGTTGACTTTGGATAGCAGCAGCATACTGTTTTTCTGTAACACACCTATCGTAAGGACTTATTGATGCATTCTTCTTTGGTTCTTTCGGAAATCTTGCTTTCAGCGCTGATTCTCCTCGCAAAGCTTAATTAACAAAGAAAAAAGTTTAAAAAATGAAATACAGTTCATCTAGATAGAATCATAACCATCAAAACGTTCCAAACACAATAATAAGTTATGTTTGCAAGAATCTGATTAAATCTGTAAAATTTTAATTCCAATCAAAATGCTTTTCTGAACAAGTACCTGTTGCAGCTGCAGCGGTGAGAGTCAATAGATTGCCAGCAGTTTGAGCATCGACTGCTGATCTGACAACCGAATCCAGACGATCGTGGTCAGCTCCAGATGCATCAGCCAATTCAAGGCAATGTGACGCCAAGAGTTCAGTGGCCGATGCCAAAGCCAAGTCCATCTTCGAGCCTGAGCCGCTGGCCTTTTGTGTTGCAGCCACAGCGGCCAGGGCTGCTGCTAGTCCCGCTATGGACACAGCCGAATGAATACGCGCATTCTCTACACGTATCTTATCCTTCTTCTTCACTGTACTATTACTTAAATCCTTGTGAAACCATTTCCCAAGTGTTCCCAATCTCCGACTACTAATGGACACAATAGGCCTCCCTAGCTGCTAAACAAGATAAAAAACAAATAGAAAAGAATTTAACATGCTTCATAAAACACAAACCCAATCATTCTGAATCAATACTACAATATCGATCTGAAGACCAAGTCAGCTAATTTATCTATCACATACAAGTTGCTGTTCCTATGTGATTTGTAATGTCAAATTTAAGAAGCCACAACACAATAAGTGTAGATTTTGATGAGTACCTGTTGTGGTGGTGCCTCTGGAATTGCATAGGGACTTATGTCTCCTACAAACTGTTGATGCTTCTTGGAAAGAGCATTGGTAAGATCTGAAGCTGAGAGGCTCCATGACCTTGCCAGGAACTCCATGGGCTCTCTTGGCGTTCTGATTTGAGGGATTGCTGGCATCGATTTCGTCAGGTTCAGCTCCTTTTCCTCATCCACATTTTCCAGCCACTGCAGTGAATCACCACTCTTCCAAGCTGAATAATACCCATTTTCCATCTCCCAAATTCAAACAATAGATTTCAATTCCCTGAGACATCAACGAAGCCATAGGTCAGCACAAAGCAATAAACAGATCAAAACCCACCAAATGCAGATGATTCGATCCAGATTCAAACGACCCAATTCATGATTTCTCATCAAAAAACACAGAAAAATTGACAATCAAAAGAACAAGTAAAAAACAGAAAAACCCATCAGAAATCTCAGAAATTGGGGCAGAATTCACTCACCAACCTACCAAATCGAGAAGTTCCGACCTCTGTACCGATCAACTAGAAGAACCCACCAGCCTCCCAGAATCGAAGTCACCGAACCTTCCTTTATACACCCAAAAGCTCACAAATTTAAAAAAGAAATCGAAGACCCAGAAACGCGACACGAGCCGGCAATCGAAATCTAGTGCTTTGAACTAACAAGTGAGAACTTTCGAGCGCGAGACTCGAAGTCGAAGAAAGTTACAGTAGAAGAGAATAATCTAAAGAGCAGGAATCAAGGAACATAAACAAAACACCATCCCAACAATTACGGGTTGTGGTTGCGTTGCCGATCGGTCGTACCGGAATGATGATGATGAATAATAGTATAATAGTGAGTGATACGTACGAGACGAGACGAGACCGGCCTTTGGGTCGTTTGGGTATTGATTTAAAAATGGTTTTTGCGATTGTTTTGTGGGTGTATATAAAAAGGAGTACGTGCAGTGCAGTGCAGGTGCAGGAGCATGCATTGACCAACACAACATCGGTGGTTATGGGTTTCTCTAATTTCATCCAATTATTGGCTTTTTAGGCTCCTCCGGCTCCACCCCCCACTACAAAACCTTCGTCTCTGTCGGCTTAGCTAACACGTCGTCTTGTTTCTATTTTATCATTTTTTTTGAACAAAAAATCGACTCGAGATATTACTACTCCAAATCGTTATCAAGTACACAAGCTAGAGGAACCAGAAAAGTTCCGGTCTCGAACTCACAATCAGAACCCTTTCGGGCTAAACTGGCTACCGCGTGAGCGGCCAAGTTAATTGATCGACGAACATAAGAAATAGAATAAAATACATTATTTTGAATAATACAATGACACTCTCTTATCGGTAACTCCACCGAAGAACGAAGATTTACTAGCCTCTCGATCATCTGTATAGATGTGAGGCAATCAGATTCGAGAATAAGTCTTGTGTGTATTTTATCATTTTAAATCATAAAAGTGACATTTATATTTTAATTCAACTAAATGACATATCCATTAATCCATATAATGGGAAAAAAAATTGTGTACATATTGGGCGGGGATGCACAACACTTAACCTTGTTAGTTGGGTTTGACTCTTTACTTTTTAGGTGGGATTCAATCAACGGCTTATTTCCCTTTCACGCTCGTGTACACATGAGTCTTTTACTTCAACACTCAACGGCTTATTTCCCTTTCACGCTCGTGTACACATGAGTCTTTGACTTCAACACTCCCCTCATTTGTAGCCTTGTCTGCACGTGGGCCATAGCACTGCATATGGGCCGGAGTCCACAGGGGGCGTACGCACGGGGAACCCACCAACACAGGCCCAAATAAGCCCGCTCGGATACCATGTAAAACAGAGATGTACATATCGGGGCGGGCTCCACAACTAAAAGCTCAAGCTTATTAGTTGAGTTTGATCATTTTCCTTTATATACAACTCTTTGATTTCATTTTCTTTCAATGTGAGACTTTATATTCTCAACATCTTTAGCCACAATTTGAGGCACTTCAATGGATAAAAAGGAGAACTCAGATGTACTGAAAAGAACAATTTAAACTTGAGTGTGCATATGTTAGGGAGTTTTTTGGTATATTTAAATGTCATTTTCCTTTTTTTAAGACAAACAAGATATTATAAAAAAGCAACTAAGAGTAACAATAGAGACGGTGAGACAAACCCACACCTGACTCCCAAACTGAAAAATCAAGGCTAAACATACAAATAATTCCTCTCACACCATGGCATCCACCTCATATGAATGGAGAAACCGCGTGACTTAGAGAAAATATCTCCTAACCCTAGCAGATCTTCCAGCCTCGCACCGCTGAACCACTACACCAAAAAAACCACAACCGCAAACTGCGGGACACACGTCACAAAGACGGAGACTTACAGTAAAACCTAACAAGTAAAAGAAAATAAAACAAACAAATCTAAAGGAAAAAAATCAACCCAAAACCCCCAAACTGGTCATGAGCAGCCCTTACAACGTCACCGTCAGTATGGTCGCAAGAAGTCCACACATCCCAACACGCCAAAGGCCCAAACCAGAAATCAATCTCATAGGATCATTTGCTGCTAAAGCCTCAACCACCATCTTTACATTCTTCTTCAAGCTCCGCTTGCGAAGAAGACCCCAACAAAGACAATCTAGATCTGAAAAGAAAAAAAAAACATATCTAGTTCTTGAAAAGTCCTTCCTATTTCTTCCTGGTTCAATTCAGCTTGAGGTCCTCCAACAAACACAAAAGAAAAGTAAAGGTTCGATCACATGAAAGGCCGCTCTTCAGTGACTTAGAAAAGTGTGAGATTTTGTTTTTTTGAGAGAGGTGGGCCGCTAAGGTTTTAGCCGATTAAATGGCCTTTTCCTTATGAACCAACAAAAACTTCCAGTGAAGTGATACAAGCTCAATAGTTTCGATCCACGTATTTTACGAAAATGCAGTTAAATATTGTTGATAAAAACAATTTTATATGGACTAAAAGTTTAAAGATTATGACACATGGTATTCTAGTTATGGCAAAAGGAGATCAATTAGACTTGATAATAAATAAACCACTGCATGTATTGAGCATTTCATAAGTACTAGATTCGAACCAATTCAAAAAATCGGATCGAATCACACTCTATAGATTTAATCCATGATTTTGTGACGTTGGCACAAGTCCAATGCGGTTTGAGTTCAGCGACAACTCGTGTTTTGGTCTCGGTATTGAGTTACCCACGTACAGAGTTGGGCCTTCCTCAATAATTTTTGATGACTAAAGTAAAAATGAGTATTATTTAGAAATTAATTTTCATAATAGACTTAAAATATTTAAATTTGGGGTCTTTAGTATCATACTTTGACCCTATTTTAAGTGGGCTTAGGCAATTGTTTCGCTTGTTTTATAGACGAGCTGGCCCCACACACAAATCACGAATATCCTTATAAATCAAAACCGGTCACAATTTGTAAAGATGACGACATCTCTACAATTCATCTCATCAGCTAACACAAAACCACACGTTGAGCTCCACAAGAAAAGAAAACGAAAATAACTGATGTAATGTCGTGGGAGAGAGAGATTGTGCGACATGTCAACAACAAAATTAATTCACAAACTAAAAATGATATCATCTTATCAATTTTAACAATTTAATAACAAAACCATATTCTTAATTTGTATAACACAAGTGATTTTCACATAAATACTCACGCGATCAAATACACACCTCAACGGCTCAACTTGATTGATGATAATAAGGCTTAACAAACCACACTGATATGACCAGACGAAAATCTAATCACATGACTAAATTACACTCACAAACTCAAACCTAAAACCTCACAAACATCACATTGAAATGAGATATAATTAGGCAGAAAATAAAGGTTCCTTCAAATTAGGCACTCGTTGCTCATACAAATTAATGTGATATTGTCCCAACATGATCATATGCTCCATTTCACAAAACGTACAAACATTAGAGTTCATATTTGTCGTCTCCATTCTAATTTTCCATTTCCGTCCTTGCCTCGTTCCTGCAAAAACGACTTAATCCAAGTTTCACATTGCCGACTAATAATCACTAAAACACTCTAATTATAAATGAAACAATTCAATTCTGCATATGCGGACGCTAGACTTGTGTGTGTACTAATAAATGTGTTATGAGCCCATCTAATTTGGTCAACAAGCAACCACCTCCTCATGCCACTGATGAAACCAATAAAACCAATATCAATCAATCAAATAAATAACAATTTGATTTTAGTTAGAATAATGCTTCAACACACATGGTACCTGTTCCTTGGTCTTTAATTCGGCAGCTGCCTTGTCCTACCAATAATTTTGTTATGTTTTTCACAAACCCGAAGAAGATTAATTGTGTGTAAATACTAATCAAAATAATTCTTCTTCTCTTTTTCAAGACGAAAGAAAGAACAAGTGATAATGACGGTTTATCACACATAACTATATATTACTTTGGTACTTAACTATTTCTTTAGTATCCTAATTATCAGTTTGAGACAACCAACTTCTATATACCTAAAGTACCTAAAATATCCTTGGTTGAAAAAAACAAAAAAAACGATAAAATAAATAAAAAGTGTGAAAGATCTTGTCGGAGGTGTGTGGTCCAGATTTGGTATTCTTTTTTTTTATTTTTTTAAATTATTTTTGTTTACTTTCGACCATAGTATTTTGGGTATTTTAGAGGTTGGTTGTTACAAATTAATAATAGAGTTTAGGGTTTAGGGTTTAAGGGTTAGGGTTTATGGTACCAAAGTCTTAAAGTAGTATAGTTATGTGGGTAAGAAGGAACATTTTCATTGCCAATATTTGTTGAACTTGCACGACTGCAACAGAACAATAAAATTCGCAAGAGAACAAAAGGACACTCCAATAATGCAGCACTACCAAAAAGATTCAATTATGAGAACTTTTTTACATTACACTTCACAACAAGTTAGCTCACTAGTGTTGGCCAAATAAAAAAGACACCACTTTCTAAAGGAATCGAAGTCCAAATCACAGTAAAGATACTGAAAACAAAGCAAGATCAAAAGGCAATGCCAGAAGATAAGTCACTCTACGAAAAATCTCCTCATTTTTGGACCCTATATGTGTGAAAATATTAACACACCTGTCTATGTCTTGTTCAGACCACCCGAATCTAGACGAAAGTGAAAAGACTCAACAGTCCTGCTCAATACTAGGGTCGGCTCAATGATTTTTGAGGCCAAAAGTAAAATGGATTAATAGAATATCATTTTGGACATAAGTTTTTAAAAATTAGCCTAAAATATTTAATTTTGGAGGATTTTTTATCATATCTGGACCCTATTTATTAAGTGGGCTTAAAGCAATTGCTTCACTTGCTTTATGGACGAGCCAGCTCTGCTCAAATATCAGAAATGATAGTCCAAAACCGAACGTTACAGCTAGCAGGAGTACACAAACATTGATCATATCACATATCTCTTAACTAATAATGCACACAAGACCCTACATATGCTACACAGCCCATCAATGTAGGCCATATACAATTTGATTATACATTTATACGTAGTTTCTGGTGATGCTTCTTGTAGAAATAAATTATAGTACCATAATGCAACGCGGTACCTCAGTCCTGGAATCATGAAGGCGGCTAGATTGATTCAAGTCGGGTTCATATCGACTTCTCAGGAAACTTGTTTCAAATACGGTGGATCCCGCTGCACATTGTGCAGAAAATTAGGTAACCGGCTCGACAAATCAAATTAAATGATAACGTGTGATTAATTAGTCAACACATTGTGTTAGAGTACTGCATCTAAAAAATGTGAATTCATTAATCAGTTTAAATAATAATCTTGACCTCTAGTCGAGCCCAAGTAAACGGTGTGTGTCAACAAATGGACACGGCTATATTGTAAAAGATAAAATTATATCTAAGTCTATTGCTTAAGATTGAGAATAGTACAAACAGGAATAGGGTCCAAGTATGATAAAAAAATCATTGATAAAAAGAGAATCACATGTGACTTCAAATATGGGCACACAAGGCACCATCGAAACATGCCTTATTAAATTTCAGTCAATCAATCAACACAAATTAACATCTCCACCTACACAAAATGCCAACACAGAAATTGCAATGTTCCACGGCTCAATCAGTAGCTACTTGAAAATTTCGTTCTTATTGCAGAGATATATCAGTTAACTGATAAAAAGAAAGAGATCACGACAAAACGCATTTTGTAATAAATAAATAATTACATGTAAAGTCAAAATGAATGATATTAAATTATTTTTAATTTCAAACTTGTCAATAATCACTATTTTCTCTTATACAAATTGAAACACAATTCACAACACAACATAAAATAGTTATCAAGTTAGATACTCATGCTATTAATTGCGATTCGCAACACAAAGTCGATTTAGACTGAAATTAATTAACTTAAGCCGAAGTAGACCATATTAGACCAGAATTAATTAATTTAAATTGAATTAGACCAAAATTAATTGATTTAGACTGGATTATATCAAAATTAATTTGAATTTGGCTGAATTAACTGGGTTTGACCGGTATTTGACTGATACTTTCACCGATATATGCCGTTTTGTCTTGAAAATACTGATATATCGCTAGTATATATCGGTCGGTATCGAAGATATCCATAACACTGAGAGTGTAATATTAGACATTATAAATAAAATTTAAGAATAATGGCTGGCAATAATCCATAAATAAACCCAAATGAATAATTATAATTCCAATAAACAGAGTTAGAGATTGAAATCAAAATTAACTATTGGAATGAACAGACTTAGAGGTCAAAGTCGAAGTGAGAAATTATTTAGTGTGCATATCGTGACGACAAAACCAACATCTATTCTGCATACTAGACCTGATCAACGGTAGGGATGGCAATGAGGTGAATTCAGGGCTTATTTGGCAATTTCGTCCCTTGTTTCTAACAAGGGCGAGAATTTCCCGTCGGGTTCGAGAAGTCTCTTTTTTTTATTTCCAACCCAAAATAATGTTAAAACTTATTTATTTTTAAAAATAAAATTTGTATTAAAAAATATTGTTTTACTTAAAAATATTATTATTTCGTTAAATATGTATTATAAAATATTATTTTAATAAAAAATACTTAGAGATATCATTTTTCATTAAATATACATTTTTAATTAAAGATATATATATTAATGTATTGGGCGGAGTAAGGCGGAGCGGGACGAGAATACCTCACCCCATCGCCACTCCTTTCCATTTGGATTTGGGTATTTTTCGCCTCGTTTCCGTCCGGGTTCGGAGATCCTGTCATGAATGGAGAATATCTCCATCTCTAACGGTTGGCAAGTTTCGAACAGAAACGAACAACAAGCTTAAAGGGCCTAAGGTTATGAGCCTTATGATATTTTATTGGCCCAAACTGTGGTTGGAAAAGAGCCATGGCCCATGTGCGTTTCATGTCGTTGCCATTTTTGGTGAAAAAGGATTATGAACTGCTTACTCTGATGAGAATATTCGAGACTCTCTAAGTACCTTTGAATCACACCAAAATAATAATTTTGAATGGTAATTTTTTTTTAATTAATAGTAACTAACCTGCCGGACAGCTGAAGCTACAGTTGGTGGGACAGATCCCTCACCATAATCTCTTATACTGTTAGTTAAAGCATATTTGGCCAATTCGTGACCCACTTTATTACAGGATCGACGAGCAAAAATTATGGACAAATCGAACCCAAGGGCTGAAAGGATACGGTTGCAGTCATTAGAAAATGTCACTGAACATATTTTTCGTTTGTTTCCCTAGCCGGACATGATCCACCACCCTAAAGCAATCTGATTCGAAAACCACCTTCGTCCAATTCTTTCCTTTTGCCCATGATAAAACTTCTTTGACACTTACGTTCTCCACCTCTTCGGAATGGAGATGTCCCGAAAACGTCTAGAAAGAGGTCCCACAATTCGACCATCTGAGTCCCTACAGACAAGTCCTACACTCCAGTACCCCCTCTGTGCATCTGTTCCCTATCAACATTTATCTTCAGCCTTACCGGTTCCGGAGGGACTCTGCCACCAACTGATCAGCTCCCGAGGATCCTCCCGAGAGTTTTGTTGCCGCCCAGCTTCTTCAGAGCCCTTTTGTCGCCGTTGCCACTCTTGTCGGATGGAAAGCTTTCAATTTCCATAAAACTTGATTCCTCGCTCCCTATATCGCCTAGAGAGTGATAGCCCACAAGCTTGCCTCGTCCTCCCCCTCTACCCAAGAAGACCAGGCGCTTATTATCGGGTCGGATCCCATTTTCCTTCGGATACTTTGAAGGAGTATGTCCCCCTAGATAGAGGTCACTACTCTACACTTGAAGAATACGTGATCAGCTGTCTCTTTTGGATCACCACAAAGGGGGCACTGTGTGACTATTGGGAGGCCCTTCTCTGCCAGACGCGTCTTAGTCGGGAGGAAGTTGGAGATAGCTCTCCAGATAAAGATTTTGACTTTGGGTGGGACTCGCAGCTTCCACACCTCTCTCCAACCTATTGCTTGCACTGACGGTGTCTAGATATTTCTCAGCTATCAGAGAGCACGGTAGACACTTCTGACAATATATTCACCTACTTTTTCTGCATCCCAATACCAGTGGTCCCTGGTTCCGTACCAGTTAGGAATGATGGAGAATATTCTATTACGTGTATCATGGTCAAATTGCGCCCTCACCTTCCCTTCGTCCCACGCTCTGCACTCCGGTCTGAACAGCTCAGAGACACGCATGTCCACTGGAATGGAAACTCCCGCACTGATTGTCGTGTTTTCCCCTCCTAACCATGGGGTCCCAACTACTGGACAATTTCCTGGCCCAATACTGCGGTGTGCCTTTTCTCGAACAACTAATATGCCCTCACATATTCCTCTCCAAACGAAACTCGGAGAGTTCCCTAACGGAGCCTCCAGTAATGTAGACTGTGGAAAGTATTTGGCTTTGAGTAATCTACTCGGTAACGACTTTTGGTTTGTCAAGATCCTCCAAGCCTGTTTTCCCATGAGCGCCAGGTGGAATTCTTTTTGGTTAAGGAATCTCATCCCTCCCAACTCTTTGTGTTTACATAGATCGGCCCACTTCCGCCACAAGATTCCCCCTTCCAGTATTGCCCTTCCACCATAATTTATCAAACATCTTCCCGATATTGTCGAGAAGTCTTTGGGGAAAAAGAAAGACATGCATAAAATATGTCGGGATAGCCTGTAAAATAGATTTAATCATCACCCTCTCCCTGCTGAGGACAGAAATAGTGTACTCCAAGATAATTATTCGCTTAGCAATGCGTTCCTTTATGTAAGCTAGGGCCCGCGTCTTGTTCCTCCCGACCATGTTAGGGAATCCTAAATAAGTTGATGATTCTCGTTCCTCCCTGAACCTCAATCTCAAGGTAATATCTTCTCTTATCTCCTGGGATGTGTTTGGGGGAAAAACGTTGACGATTACTCTCGATTGATAAGTTGACCCGAAACCTTCTCGTATATGAGGAGGCATCTAATCTTCTGCTCCGCCTCTACCCGAGTTGCCCTGCAGAATATGTAGTTGTCGTTTGCGAACAAGAGGTGAGAAAATTATGGCGCTTCTCTTGCTATCTTTACACCCCGGAGATGCCCCACAATTGCAAACTCTTGCAGAAGAAGTGAGGAAACACATTTTTGAATAAGCTCGATCCATCTCTGGTTGTATCCGAGAGCTTGCATCATTTGAAACAGAAAGCTCCATTCCACCCTATCGTAGGCTTTACTCATGTCGAGCTTGAGTGTCATCAGACCTCTATTTCCTTGGACTTTCCGTCTCACATGGTGTAGCACCTCGCCCACTACTATTAAGTTATCCATTATTAACCCGCGAAGGACGAAAGCACTTAGTGATGACAAGATAATCTCATCCAGCGATTCCTTGAATCTGTTTACCAACACCTTGGATATGATCTTGTATATCACATTACATAGCGCTATCGGTCTATAATCCCCCAAGGAATTTGCACTCTGCTTCTTTGGAATAAGTATTATATTTGTCTCGTTCGCTCCCTCAAAGAGGATTCCTGAGCGGACAAAATTCTGAATAGTTTCGATCAGGGGGAAGCAATATGATTTCTCCTTCTCATTTCTGTCGCGCATTTATGGAAATAAGAGGTGTTCTGGTCTTCTTTTTCCAACCATAACTGGTTGGACCTCTGTCTCCTGTTTTTTTTATCAGCAATAATTGAAGACATCCTAAACTAGTATGCACCAAGATTCGAACTCAGGATCTCACATGTGTTGAGTGAGCTCCTTGCCACTTGACCCAACTTGTGATGGTCTTTTGTCTCCAGTTGATTTCTTTGGCGAGCAGGAGGTCATTTAGCCTTGCAGCTTTTCTACCATACTCCTCCATACACTAGTCATCTCTTCTGCTTCTTAAGTTGTGTATTGATTTACGTAGAGACCTTAGTTCTGTGCGCGCCTTCTTGTCTTGTGTCTGACCCCACTGATGCAGTCTGTCCCTTACTTGCGCTAGGCGGTTCATTATTAGCTTTTCCCAAACCTCCCCCAGGCTGATGAGGTTGCTACTGCACAGTCTGGGTTTAAGAGCCATTCATTGTTGAAATGAAGTTGGTGCCTAGTATGCCGGTGAATCTGAGGGCTTACGGTCAATAGAATTGGACTATGGTCAGAAGTAGAGAACTCGAGATTGGTCAACCTGGTGTTTTCAAACACATTAGTCCAAGCATTTATTGATTAAAAAAATTCAACTATTATTTTATTTTATTTTTTGAAAACAATATTTTAACTAGCAGTTTAGGTTCGGGTGGTTCCAAATTTAAACTGGCTCACTCAACAATTTGAATATATTTATTTATAAATTAATTTTTTAAATTTTTTTAATGTATTCAACTATTTCATTGGTCATATAGTAAGAACTCAAATTCTAATTATAAATTATTATGGAAAGAATTAAATGTCCCTATGAGTTAGGGTTTATCGCTGGTGTGGCGATTTACGCGACTGCGAGGTATGTGGCTGATCGGCGATTAACAGCGCGACTAGCCTGCGACTGGGGGAGGGTGTGGGCTGTGTTTGTGGGGGGATTTGTAGGTTGGGGGTAGGAGCAGGGCTGTGGAGGCTGCAGTGGAGGGGGTTTGTGCGACAGGAGGT
>JAYMTP010004232.1:0-15320 GCA_036897365.1 Geranium brycei | reverse complement strand
TTCCCTCTTTCCATAAGACTTATGTTTCCATTTCCTTCATGGACTTTATTTCTTCATGCAAGCTTCATTTTCCCACACGTTTAAGAATACTTGATCGGAGAGTTACAGTTGTATAAACGCGTATAGACAACTCCTACTTGAAACCGGAAACTTACTTAAAACTAAGTCGACAAATGTCTTCACTAAAGCTTCAGACATTTCGACTAACATCTTTCTGTGTACTAAAAAATACAGCCAACATTTATACGTAACAACAAACTAATTAATAACATAATTAATTAAAAATAATAATTTTATTAATAAAATAATTACTAAATGCATATAGCAAGAATTAATTCGAGCTTGATTATATATTTTTTAGTTGAGTTTGAATTTAACTTTCATGTATTTATAAATACAAAGTGAGTCGGTTCGCGGCCTTACAAACTCTAATAGTTTGTGCTCGAGTTTGATTCTTTTACAAAACGATCTACCCTTGGACTTAATCTTTACATAAATTTGCTTGAAAAACTCACAAATTTTCAATAATTAACAAATAATTTAATTAATAAAATATAATATTCAAAACAAAAGGTTTAATGAAAAATGAAAAAATAATTTAATTAATACAACAATTAGTAAACAAATAATTATAATTGTGAACCAAAAAATAAAGAGAGGACGAAAGATGATCTATTTTAAAAGTCCAATGGATAAAATATTACATTTACTACTAAGTCAAACAATTTTTATTATTAAGTTGCAGTTTTTTAATACATATTAGAGTTTTAAGGGGGGCATATCCAATTTTCGGAAAAAAATTTATATGATTTTTTTTCTAGAATTCACAGGCCAAGGACTGGCGGGTCCCCCCCGGCCCCACTGTTAGGCAGATATCCTCATACAATGAGCTTTTTAAAAATAACGGTGCATGTAAATAACTAACTATTTTAAAAAATATTTGTTTTGTCATGTGACATGAGGCACTTGTATTTGTAATAAGGGTTAATTACACTTTGTCCATACTAAATAGTCCGTTTTACACTTTACTACAACTAAAGAAATTTTTTTACATTAAGGTCAGCTAATTGCGTTTTTTTACACTTTGCTCTCATTTTCATATCAAATTTGCCTATCAAACAATCGTCATTAGGGATCCTCAATCTCTTCTTTCTCGAACTTCTCACATTCTCGAATTTTCTGTATCTATGTAAATATGCAATTGACGTGCTGGTTTTTTTTTAGATTGGAAGCGTTTTGTTTTTATTTTTGTTCATGTCGGTGGGAGAGGACCTTGAGAGTTGCGGCAGCCGAGAGGTGGACTCTGTTGCGCCGCGACACCACCAGTTGAAGCTGGAAATCTATAACGAGGTTCTCTGTCTAGTCACCTAAAGCCCAATAGGTTTTGTGAAATAATGTATATTATTCGATAAATAATATGATACATATACATGATGTATATAGTGATGCAGGACAATTCCAATTAGGACTATTAATTATATTAGATTTTGAATGGTCTTAGGTTTTCCTATTATGTTAGGTTTTCTAATCTAATTAGTTTAAATTGATTAGTTCGATTGGTTTAAGTAACTAGTTTGAGTTAATTTTGCAGTATTAGTTCTATTTAAATAGTTTGTGTACAGATTATTGTTATTATCATTATTACTATAAACTTGATTTATTTGGATTAAATTTTGAATTTCTCCCTAAAGTTGGAGTTTTTTTCTTGTTTGGTTTCAAATCACCCTTCTGCTGCACCAAAGTGGTATCAGAGTGCTTCCGTTTCCAAGTTGAGCGCCTTGACCAATGCTTTGAAGACTTTATTTTCGTTGCTATCATGATCAATGATCACCATACACACTTTATTGTTAATGGTATATCGAGCCGAAATATCTTGTCTTTGTGTTTTCTATTGTCTACATCGGCTGTCAGCGCATGAAACTTCTTCTGTTGTTGATAATGAACAAGTGGAAAGTCACATGCATCATTGTCATTCTCCATTCAGGTTTCGCGTTGTCGATTTCTCACCTCAGATGTATGTGCAGGAAACATATGTGTCATGTTACTAATTGAGTCTATAACGTCATCGAGTCGTTGCACGACTCGTTCAATCTATCGTTTGTCGACGATGGGTTGGATTCTACTAGTGCCATAGTTGGCCATCATACCCGGTCAAATCTGGGCTCTGATAACACTTTCATGCAGCAGAAGTGTGCTTCGAAACGAAACAAGAACAAAATCCTAACTTTAGGAAGAAACTAATTAATCAAAATAACTCAAGTGGATAATAATAATAATGATAATAACAATAATCTCTACACAAACTAATTAAATAGAACTAATAAACTTAAACCAATAAAACTAATCAATCCAAATTAATTAGAATTAGAAAATATATCATATATGAGAAGTGTACAATTAGGGTTAGGGTTGGTGAAGAACCCTAAAGCCCAGTGAGCTTATGTTAACACCGACGAATCCATTAATTCAATTACGATGAGCCACATCTGTCTGGCTCTGACGGTGACGCGATTATTTTGAAACTTAGAAATTTATTTTATATTTCCAACTGATATGTCATGATTGTCACCATATCCGAGCCCACATCGTGGAAAGAAAACAAAAAGACGATCTCGAGGTTATATCCATGTTGGAGATGACGTCGACAACGACATTGAAGAGTTGGAGGAAAGCGAAGACCATTTGAGTCTGATTCAACAAAGACACGAAGAATATTTTTTGATTAATTTATGTTATAATTTTTTTTAAAATTACATTAAACCCTATCGACCCATAAAACTCTACACCTTCGCAGCAAGATCGAACCCTCGAGCTTACGATAAATAGGGGTGATGCTCAACTGATGAGGTGTCCCCTTGGGGGTTTTAATAATAATTTTTAAATATATATACTATAATTATTAATTTATTAATAAATTCTTGATTAATAAATTAACATCTATGATAATTTTTTAATTATAAATTCTCAGTTATTAGTTATCATCGTTAACTATTGCATATTATATATTAGGGTTACGGTGAAGGCATCATTTTGAAAATTTGAAAGGTGCTAAAAGATAATTTTGTTTTTTCAAAGTAATTGTTAACAGGTTTTGTCAAAGTTTAATAAGGATGAAACAAAAAAAGTAGCTAGAGTATCACATAAGCGAAAAACATAATTAGGTATAATGTGAAATCTGACTATATTTAGATATAGTAAAGTG
This sequence comes from Geranium brycei, assembly GCA_036897365.1. Lineage (NCBI taxonomy): Eukaryota > Viridiplantae > Streptophyta > Magnoliopsida > Geraniales > Geraniaceae > Geranium > Geranium brycei. The sequence goes on along the minus strand of JAYMTP010004232.1, from coordinate 12,118 downwards.
ATAGCTTTCCATTCTATTATACATGTGATCCTATTTCCTAGAATATAAGTTTAAGTTATGATCCGATTTGTGCTCTAATTTCTCGAAAAGGTTAAAATCCGCTGCCGTGTAAATTAAAAACTCATCATCTTACATGTTGGATTAATAGAATAATATGTTGAGATTAAACCACATCACTAATAATACATGAAATTAAATTAAATTAAAAAAGTTTCTATGCAACTACATATTGTGTATGAGTGAGGGGTTTAATCTCATTGGGTTTTACTTTGTTAATCTAAAGAGGGAATTATATCTTTTGTATGAGTTCAAAAAAATTGTTTTTATTTTCTATCAATGGTGGTTTTCTTGCTTTAATTATTTTACTTAACCTTGGGGATCACTTTTAGCAATTATTCCATACAACTCTGTAAATACTCTAGACCAAGGTTATGGAACTCGGATCGCAGAGATATATCAGCCCAGTTGACAAAAAGGGAGATCTGGCAAATTTGGAGAGATCGCAGAAAGATCGGGGAAAGATCGCGCCAAAACGCGTCTTGTAATATATATACGTATATTAAAAACAAAATGAATGATATTTAATTTCAAACTTATCAATACACTCGAAGTTCAACCGTGAAACTGAATGAGATGAATGAATAAACCCAAATTCCAAATCAGAATTAATTAGGTGGACCGAATAAGACCGGATTAAATCGGACAAGACCAAAATTAATTGACTGAAGTTGAAGTAGACCAGAATTAATTAATTTGAACCGGATTAGACCGGAATCAATTTAAATTTTGCTAGGTTAACCGAGTTCACCGGTATTTTCATCGATATCAGTTGCTTCGTCTTTAAAAGCTTACAAAACTAATATATCGTTGATATATCGCTCGATCACAAGAATATCTATAATACTGCTCTAGACCTTTAGTAGTTATATCAAGTTAGTAAGACCTTCAACTGATTATACAATAACCACAAGAAGCATAACTAAGTAAAATAGTAACCGTCTTCAAAAAAAAACAAAAAAAAGTAAAATAGTAACCACTCAAGTCGGAGGTCTTGAATGGACGGAGTGTCGAGAACTTAATGCTTAAAATAAGAGATCTGAAACGGTGAATGTGAGATTTCGAGGAGTGGCACATGTCACAAACTAGTCTCTTAACTTTGAATCATGAAAATGTTGCCAAGTGTGGTTAAGCCGTGGAGCAGATAAATTATCCAAACAAAACCATACCTCCCAACTACCCTACATTTATATGTGCACTTATTGACATTCTCTCCTCCTTGGCCTTGAGAAGGTAACAATAACAGGTGTCATGCCCTGTTAATTAATACGCCATGCACTACATTCTCCTACCCTACGGCTTCACCCCTAACCTAACTTATAAATTCTGCTATTAATTTGTTTTTTTTTTCAACTGAAAACACTTTCACCAAGTGTTCTAATGGTACTAGTTGGGCAAAGAGGGTGTTACGGAAATTAATAAAAAAATTAATCAGATTGAAAAATTAATTCGAGAATTATAGAGAATTAATCAGAAACTAATCGAGGATTAACCGAACAGGTTAAAGATTTTTAGAACACTGCTTTCACCTTTAATTTTATAAATATAATTACATGATGTACACAATTAACTAGTTTGGTTATGGGTTCATATGAGAGGATCTCCCTTCGAACAATGTGAAATGGTGGTATGTTTGGTTTGGTTTAGTTTTGTTGTGTTTCGTGTTGTTTGATTTTTTTTAGTGTTGTTTAGCAGATGTTGGAGTGTCCGACATGTTTCGTTTATTTAGTGTGTTTTAGTTTCGGTGGTCGGTTTGTCCGACGTGGTTGCCTAGAGGTGTTCAGAGAGATAAAGTTTTTTTTTTTTGATCGGCAATAATTGAAGACATCCTAAACTACTAGCATGTACCAAGATTCGAACTCAGGACCTCACATGTGTTAAGTGAGCTCCTTACCACTTGGCCCAACTTGTGTTGGTGTTCAGAGAGATAAGGTGTTTTAAGGCTGTCTATTACTGTTTAATTGTAAACTGTACATGATTGATACTCGATAATTTGGTGTGTGGTTATTTCCATTTTCAAATTTTATGAATAAATAGTTTGGTTTAAAAGTTTGGTCATGAATTAGGTGGGCCATGACCTATGACTCATCAAAGATTAGGCACACTCAAATAGTTAGATTTACTTGCGGTTAAAACTCACCCGCCTAATAAAGAAGAAGAGTGGTGATTAAGGTGTGAATGATAGATGCTTAACTCTATAGAGTACACTCTTATGTAGAAGCTGATACCATCGTCATGAACGATTATGCGTACAACTTATTCACGCATACCCACTTTTCGTCACACATTCCATTAGGCTTTTCCCAGAAAAGAATGAAATTAGAATTTGGTGGCAATACCAAACAGAGCAATGTCACTCTTTTTTCAAAGCACATCACACAGTCCCATGTCCTCTCTTCTCAAAACCAAATTAATTCTTCTCACAAATTCCGAAAACCGACCAACATAATAATTCTCACGCGCTTTCCTCTCCCCCAACAAACATGTATATATATATATACACATACACAAACAGAAACAAGAGCACAAGACAAAAAATGGCTATGCCCCACCCTCCTCCTCCTCCTCTGTTTCCTCTGCTTTTGATTACTCTGTTTTTGTGCTTGTCCGTTTCTGTGGCTGTCCAGAACTCAACCCAATCCTCCTCTGCCGATGCGTGCAAGTCCACTCCGTACCCGAAGCTGTGCCGGAGCATACTCTCGGCGATCCGGTCGTCCCCGTCCGACCCTTACGGCTACGGCAAGTTCTCGGTGAAGCAGTGCCTGAAGCAGGCTCGGCGGCTGTCCAAGACCATATGGAAGGCTCTGGGTCGGCAGGCCAACAAGACGTCACTCACCCACCTCGAGCTCGGCGCTCTCGACGACTGCCTCGACCTCACCGACGACAATGTCGACTTCCTCGAGACCATCTCCGATGAGCTCAAGAGGGCTGATTTCAATTCCTCCAATGGGGATCTGGTGGAGATGGTGCCCACTCGGCTCAGCGCCGTCGTCACCAACCAGCAGCCCTGCCACGACGGCCTCCAGGACGCCAAGAGCAGCCTTGCGCCGCTCTTGGCCGACCCGCAAGGAGACCTCTCCAAACTCTACAGCGTGTCGCTCGGCTTGGTCACTCACGCCGTCAACAGGAACAGGAAGAAGAAGGGTGGCTCCGGTGACGACGATGATGCCACCGGAGGGAAGGTTCGCCAACCCCTCGAGCAAGTCATCAAGGTAACACAAAATTATCACTACTGGAAGAATAGCTAGACGCTGGTCAGTCAGAAGAATTTTCTAAGAATTAATAGAAAAATAAATTAAATTAAAAGATTAATCAAAGTTTTTAAAACATTGAAATTGAAACTAAACTTGAGGCTAATTAGCCAACTGAAGATCTAAAATGTATTTTTATTAATTAATTGAGATTACTTGCTACTTGGGGTCTGGACTGACTCTCATTAATACTTAAAATAAAAGCCCCGGCCACATGGGTTCGTACGTAGTCTAATCAGCGGGACCATATATGTTTGTGTTTCTCTTGCCTCTTGTCTCTCAACATAGTTAAAATTGTACTAGTAGAGCATATAATTAATGACTTTAAGGTCACATGGGTCTTGGAGGTTCCTTCCCTTCCCGGTCCCTCAAACCATAATTACTTGCTGTATTCAATTATCAACTGTCCTATGATTATGCTTTTGTATCTGCACGTGACTCATACGTATCGGATCAATAGTCACTGATGCGCTGTTCTTGTATCATGTAATGTGCATGTTCAAGTTCACGAAAAAGGATATAGTTCTCTCATGTCGGTGTCGGATAATATAAGACTATGGTCTGTACCATGTAAATAATTTGCATTAACATTTAACATGTAATTTTTGCAGCTTCTGCGAGAAACAGCCCACGGTGCATCGAACTCGAAGCCAAGCGGAGAAAGGGTGCTCGCCCAATTGGGAAGCAGCGGCGGGATTCTGATCAACAAGACTGTGATTGTGAGCCAGGATGGTTCGCATAACTTCACGACTGTTGGAGAAGCCATTGCCATTGCACCTGAGAAATCTATGCCTAGAGACGGCTACTTCATAATCTATGTCATGGAGGGCGTGTACGAGGAGTATGTTGTCGTCCCCAAACACAAGCGCAACATTTTGCTCCTGGGAGATGGGATCAACCGGACTGTCATCACCGGGAACCATAGTTTCGTCGATGGCTGGTCAACTTTTGACTCCTCCACCATGAGTGAGTACCCTTTATTTCATTTTCACTCTAAGTAAGTCTATAAATGACAAATGCCTCATATTTCTATGATATACATGCGATGCAGCTGTTGCCGGGGAGAGATTTGTAGCAATAGACATGACATTCAAGAACACAGCCGGGCCAGAGAAGCACCAAGCGGTGGCTGTGAGGAACAGCGCTGACCTCTCCACTTTTTACCGCTGCAGTTTTGAAGGCTATCAAGACACTCTCTACGTGCATCGCCTAAGGCAATTCTACAGAGACTGTGACATATATGGTACTGTAGATTTTATCTGCGGGAATGCTGCGGCCGTGTTCCAGAGCTGCAATCTGTACGCCAGGAAACCGATGGCTAACCAGAAAAACGCCTTCACAGCGCAGAGCCGGTCAGATCCTAACCAGAATACAGGCATCTCTATTCAGAACTGCCGAATTCTAGCTGCACCGGACTTGGCATCGAGCTTGGACTCGTTTTCCAACTACCTAGGACGGCCTTGGAAGAACTACTCGAGGACAGTGTACATGCAGTCCTACATTGGCCCCCTGATCCATCCCCGCGGGTGGTTGGAATGGAATAACCAGACGTTCGGACTAGACACGCTCTACTATGGGGAGTTTCAGAATTACGGGCCTGGTTCAGATACGAGCGGGAGGGTACACTGGCCTGGATACACTCTCCTAAATACTTCACAAGCCTGGAATTTTACAGTCTACAACTTCACGTTGGGAGAGACTTGGCTGCCTAACACGGACATCCCCTACTCTAGAGGCCTTGGGAATTGAGGGGTGGAAATAAAAATTGTTCAAAGCTACATGAATTTGCTATTTTGTAATAATTGGTTACAACTTCTGCTGAATTCTATATCAAATGTATGATATGCATCTTAATTTACTTCATGTCAAAGCATGCTACTCTCACAATAAATATGATCAAACTAATCAGTAAAAATGATTCACCATAGGAAATCAATGGGTTAAGGTAACAGCAATGATTTCCGACAAAAGGATATTCTATCACAAGTGTCAGTGACATGCCCGTGCTTCATTTTCTTTTCTACACAGCACACCACAGCAACTCCAAAGTCCTTATGTGATGCACAAGCCAACCTTCTCATTCTTTTTCAGTCCCTCTTCTTCAATGCTTTAGACCAGTCTCCTGCCACCTGCAAATCCATACCCTACTACCCCAAACTCAACTGGGCAAATTCCCCCAGAAGCGACCACGTCAATCGTCGGAGACCCACATGGAATTTCAGTAGTGTTATAAAAACCATTAAGCGTGGACTGACAAAGATTGATTGCAATCAATCATATTTATATTTTTATATATTACAAATTTTTATTAAATAAATTAATAGACAAATATTTCAGTATTTATAAACATATCAATAAAAGTAACCATTCGCAAAAAAAGTTATCTGACTGACTTAAAGCTTGCTATTACATAAAATTAGATTGACATTGTAAGAACCTATGTCTAAACAATTGCCTAGACATATTTCTAAAACACAGTAAACAAGTGCCTGATAAGTGAGGCGAGCTATAAGGATCTTAATTTTTAATCTCAAATGAAGAGTGGAACATAACTAAATTTGGAAAATTATTCACAAATGTCATGCATTTATAATTAGTTTGTTTTCCTAAATAATTTGATGGTACTACTTGAACTTGTATCATATTATTATTACTAGACTTTTAATGCATTATCTTATTATTTGATGATATGAAATAATCATTTTGTCTTCAATTAAATGAAACTTTGAACTTGTAGTTGAATGGCACATGAGTATTTTAGATCAAATAAATTAATTAATTAAAAATATCTGAAATGACCCTTATACTCTTGACCTATACCTAAATTCATGTCTTCAACTTTGTTTCGCCATTTCTTCACAACATGGAAGCCTCCTCCTCCTCCAAAGCCGACGGCTTTGAGAGTGTGGTTTTGGGGTGGCGTTTAAAGTTTAAACTGCCGTCGTCGATTTTAGAGAAGATACTGGGTATGGAGATTAGAAAAGAGAGGTCGAACCAAAAAAATTTCATGGGTCAAAAAAGGCTGCATTTATCGGATGATTGGCAGTTTTGGGATGCAAGATGCAAAACCAGTGGGGACTCCATTGACTCTATATTTCAAGCTCTCTAGTAAACATTCTCATTCTAAAGCGTAAGAGAAGGCATACATGGACCGTGTTCTTTATGATAGTGCAGTTGACAGTTTGATGTATGCAATGATGTGTACACGTCCAAATAACTCACAGGCAATCAGTGTTGTCAGCAAGTTTATGGTAAATCTCAGGAAGACACGTTGAGAAGCAGTGAATTGGGTCCTAATGTACTTGAAGGGTACTAAAAATATGGGTTTATGATTTGGTGGAGATACATGTCAGATCGGTGGGTCTGTGGACTCACATTAGGTAGGTGATCTAGATAGACGACGATCTACTACTGGTTATGTGTTTATATGTATGGTGCTCCAGTTAGTTGGTGATCGATATTAGTATCTACAGTGGCAGTTTCCACTACTGAGGCCAAGTATGTGGCCATGAAGAGAGAGTGAAGGAAGAATTGTGGTTATGGGGTCTTGTAGATGATTTTGCGATTGATCGGGTAAAGGTAGATTTGTAGTGTGACAATCAAAGCGTGATACATTTGTTTAAGAATCTGGTTCACCATACTCATACCAAGCACATTGATGTCATATATCATTTTGTGTGGGAAGTCATAGAAGAATGTGATATTTCTTTATTGAAGGCGCACACAGATGAGAATCCAACAAATATGTTGACCAAGGTTGTGACAGGTAGCAAGTTTCAACATTGTTTAGACTTGCTTCATATCAGTCTATGTTGATTGCAGCCCTACGAGGCGTGTTTGGGCGAGGTGGAGCCTTCACCTGAAATCATAAACTACGGAGGCTTGATCCTAGTTTTAGGTGCGTAGACAACCATGATATAATGTTGTAGCCGGTTTGTTCTACATATCTTTGAAGTGCGAGATGCATTGAAGTTTGTTCAAAATTTGAGTTTTATCAAATGATGTACGAAATGAAGAATTGTAGAGCTAAGACCCTACCATTTAGGCCCAATTCTCTAAACCCTTTAGGGATAATAATTTGATAGAAAAGAGCAGCAACTCTCGAGTTGTTGTTGCATGATTTTCGCGAGACCGAAAACATCAAGGAGAGGAGAGGCGGCCAGAGGTAACAGGAAAATAAAGGAGCAATCTGCTTTTATGTGGTTGTTGCCCAAGAGGAGAGAGGAAGAAGCAAGGTGCTCAAACTTTCTGGTGAAAAAGAGTTGTGAGAGATATTAAACTTTTGGTGAAGAAAGTTTGAGGTATTTGTTATCTCTTGTATATTGGTATGAGCTTTTTAAGGATTGGGTTGAGAACTCATATAGACAGATTTACGGTGAAATTAATCTTGATGCGGTAGCCCTCTTATCGGTTTTTATAATATCAGTATTATCACTGGACTTATGAGTTTCTGGAGCTCTCATGAGATAATCTTGATAGAGAGTGAACTTGAACAAAATAATTGATTGATTTTGAGAATTGTAAACCTCATGTTTGTGACAAACTTGTGTATTGTAAAAGTTGTCAAGTTCTTAGAATAGTGATTTTTCCGGACCTTTGTAGATGTAGGTATAGCCAAACCACGTTAAAATTTTGAATGTCTCTATCTTACTATTTATATGCCTTAACTTAATATTGTAGATTAATTTATCGTTGATTCTAAATTAGTTCTCTATTAGTTTCCACAAAGGGTACCGTGATTGAAATTTAAACCTTGGTATATCTCCAACAATTGAGTTTTCCGTTAAACTCCTTAAAACGTGCAGGTATTGGTGGTACTGCAGGTCTTTAGAAGCATTAAGCAAGTGACCGTGTGAGTAAACTCGCTATGGAGCTTGAACTTGAACTTGGCAACAGTGCAATTGTTCCACCCCATCTTTGTAATATGCACATACTTGTAATGGGTTTTGCTCGGAATCTCAAAAAAAAATCTCATCATATTATTACATCTCAATTTCAAATTTTCCAATGCCAAACAATGTATAAAAATACAAAAGCCAACAAAACAATCACAAAAATAAATATCAAGCATCTGTGAACCAGTTAAAGCCCAGGTTTGTGGTTTACACCAGTTCCTGGGATCCACTTATCTCCCTGAAGAAAAGCCTTGACAGTGAACTTACCTGCATCTTTGCTGGTAATAGCTTTCAACCCCTTCCACTTGACCCTATTCTTTGTGCTTGATCCTGGACCAAAGTTCTGGTACTCCGCGTAATATATAGTACTCGGCGCAGAGTCTCCGACCCACGGGAGCCACCCGCTCGGGTTAATCAATCCCCCCAACATAGAGTGCATGTACACCGTGGTCGAGTAATTCTTCCAAGGCCTTCCCAAGTAGGTCTTCACATTGGTCAAGTTTCCGAAAGGCCAAATTGTGCAGTTTTGTATCGAAATGCCCGTGTTCTGGTTCGGATCAACCTTGCCCTGTGCAGTGATTGTGTTCTGCTGGCCCAACATTGGGACTCTAGGCAATATGTTGCAGTTTTGGATCACAACGGCTGAGTTTCCGAATATGAAGTCGACTGTCCCGTAGATGTTGCATTCCCTGTAGAATTGGCGGTTGGCGTGCGCGTAGAGCGAGTCTTGGAAGCCATCTATGCGGCACCTGTAGAACACTGACATGTCTGCCGAAGACATCAGGGCCACCGCCTGGTGCTTCGCCGCCCCCGCAGTGTTGCGGAATCCCATCTCGCGTGCCATGAACCCTCTTCCAAACACAGCTGACCGAAAAAAGTTTAATTGTCAGCTCAACCCAACTAAAAGCTTAAGCTGACAGATACAATACAATACATAAAAGAATTCGAATCAAATGTGTATGTTACCGAATGTTGCAGTAGAGAATGTTGGGGTTCCGTCCACGACATTCAAGCTCCCGGAGACAATCGTTGCTTCCATTCCGTCCCCAACGATCGTGACATTCCACATGGGTTTCTCTACGCGGACATTCTCGTTGTAAACACCCTTTTTCACATAGATGACGAATCTCGTCTTGCTCTTCTCGGGGACGGCCTTGAGAGCCGCAGTGATCGTCTTGTACTTGCCTGAACCGTCCTTGGCCACCACAACGTTGGCCTTCTTCCTCAGATCCGCGGCCTTATCGAGCAGCATCCTGTCCCGTCTCAACGCCCATTCGGGGGATTGATCATCATCAGTACTACTCAGCAGCCTCCTCTGATTGAGCTTGAACGAATCCGCCACTTTGCAAATCCACGAGAGGATCGCGAGGCTGTTGCTGGTCATTTCTCCGGAGCTCTTGAGGTGCTCCTCGGCGGCCTCTTTCAGCTCCGGCCGGACCTCCTCGAATCCGTCGATACACGTCTGGTGACATGTCCTGGCGGTGCTGAGCCACGTCATGAGCTCGTCCCCTGAAGCGAGAATGGCCTCCAGGTCCCCTGAGGCCAACGTGTCCGCCAGGTGGTCCAGAGCGAGGCTCAAGAGCTCCCGACAATCGGACAGCGCCGAGATTGCCATTTTGTCCGAGACAGAGTTGAGCTGGAAAGCTCCCTTGCCATCGTCGGAGAAGTGGTCGGAGGCTTTGGCGAGCTCGTCGGAGGCCACTTGTAGGGCCATTTTGAAAATGTCCTGAGGCTTCACCTGTTGATCATTTGAGTCCTTGAACTTCGACTCGAGGCTCGTGTAGCAAGTGTCCTTGTACAATGTTTGGTCACATGCGAGCTTGACCGAGGACGAAAGAGGTTGTGACTCGTCGCGGTTTTTGGAGTTTTTGGCAGACTGGGTAGAGCCAACCACGGCGGCAACGATGACGCTGACGAGGACGAGGGAGGAGACGGCGATGATGATGAGGCGGCATCGGGTTTTCCGGCAGGCGTCGAGCTTGGCCTGGTCGGCCTCGTGGATCTTGCCGTAGGATTTGAAGGAACTGCTCATGTTTAGCATTTAGCTTATTGATGGTTTATGTGCTCTGCTTGGGTTTAGGCTTAGGTTTATATATGGGTTTTGGTTACTACGTGGTGGGCACTATTGGCAGAGAGGTACAAATCCTTGTGTTAGCAGTGAGTGCTTCTCATGTTTGCTGATGTAGTAGCAAGTTCCTACGTGTTGACATTTTAATCTCTATTTTTTCTTTTTAGACATTAAAGAAAAAGAGTCAAATTATTTCAATATATTATTCATACTCAAGTTTCTTGTTTATACAAGAGTATAAAGGTTTGATGATGCAACAATATTCTATATTAATGATAAATGCAAATGTAAGGTAATAAATATAATAAGGAAATTGAGTAAATTAATAATAAATCAAATATGATTTATTTTTTGAGCTATAATCTTGCAAAGAGCACATAGAACTATTAAGAACTGTATTTATATTGGTAAGAACCATTTTCATCTCATTGTTGAAAAAATCAATATAGCTGTAGGCAGCCGTTTGACATATGTCTTGTATCTTCGGGTAATAATATTTTATTTTGAATTACGGGTGATAAATTTTTTTTTCTTGGTGAGGAATTCAAATGTATATAATCTGATTTGAGCTAGGTTCACCAAACTAATAGATTAAATATTTGACCACTTAATCATGTATTGTATCTTACAGCTAATTTGTTCACTGTTTTGTGGTTGTGAGATAGCATGACTTGTTTCCCATGAACTCTATAGTGAACTTCAACCAATAACTGTTTTCTTTGCTGTCTCACTTTCCGACGTGTTGGGTTGCCCAAACGTCGTCGTAGCACCGATTCAGAATATCTAAGCTGGGTCAGCTCTATTGGGCCACGGTTTTTTGTAGGAGTAACAGGCCTTGTGAGATGGGGCCCAATTTTTGTTGTGCACACATTATACATACATGGTGCACAGGGGTGTTATAGGCGGGTCAACCGCCCAAATAGTCAAAATTTGACCCAACCGCATGGATGCGGTTTGGGCCAGGCCCGTTACCCGCTCAATTTGATGTGGGTCTGGTATGATGTAAACAGCACAGGTTTGGGGGTGGTTCGGGTGACGACCCGCAAGACTCGAAAAGCCAAAACAGTAGAATTTAAATCAAACTTGAGCCCAAGCCCATTAACATAATAGAAAGTTTTTTTTTCATTTCTCCCGATTCTCAAGTAAAAATAGCAAAACAAAAGCCCAACCAAGTCTCAATCCTAGAGAGACCATTCGTAAACACTTGAAAATAGACATATTTACAATTACAAGTGTATAAAAATAGCTTTACAAAGGTAATGAGAGAAATCATTAAATAAACGAATGTTCCCCCTGGAACAAAAGAATTTCCTTTCATGTATATGTCTGAAACTCATAAACCTAACCAGTGTTGAAGACATTAAATAAAGATATGGAATTACATAAAAATGAAAGAAATATTTTTGGAAAGATAATAAATCTGAAAAGATGACCAATGATGAATTTGAAAACAGAAACTCATAAACTTAACCAGTGTTGAAGGCATTAAATAAAGACATGAAATTACATAAAAAGGAAAGAAATATTTTCGGAAATATAATAAATCTAAAAATATGACCAATTTTATGTATATGCGATTTGCCAATAATACCCTCGCGCAGAATTTCGTATATTGAATCTATGGGCCTATGCCACACGTGTGAGACTTTGATCAAAATGCAGATCCAACGGTGCACAACCGTTCTAACACTAAATGATTGTTCTCATATATATATAGGAGATATTAACTATAAACAAAAAAAAAATGTTGTAGAACATGATGGACCCGTGCAAAATTGAAGCCATGTAGAACATGTAGTGCAACGATGTAGAACATGATGGACCCTGCCACGTGTCGCACGCTGAGA
>JAYMTP010004231.1:0-15321 GCA_036897365.1 Geranium brycei | reverse complement strand
CCCACCATCTGTAGCTTCAGCTGTCCGGCTTAATGCCGGGTTAGTTGCTATTTAATTAATAAAATTCGTTTTACCTTAAAAAAAAAAGATAAATCCTCAAAAAAAAAATCTTTTTTGAAATACCAAAAATTTTGTTAGATGGGAAATTTCATGTCATTATGACTAAAAATTAAATCAAATATATTTTTTTATTTCACAATATATTTATATTTTTATGTATTGTGCTCGACTGCAAGACAATTCTAATTTTTTTAGCCAATGCTTATATTTCTTTTATTTATAGAAGATGTAATACAACAGTGCATGTGCTCGTTAAATTTGTTTTATGTTTTTCGGGATGGGACTTGGGCTGAAATTTTATTCCGCAAGATCTTCAGTTAGTTGTTCGTTGTGATGTTGATCGGTTAGTTTAATAAAACTGAGTTTTTCAAAAATCAATCAATATTATAAAATGACTTGCCTCAAATAAATGGTTGTGAATGCAAAGTACATTATTGTAAACCGCAATTACATATAATAAAAATAAATTAAGTTTGACTGTGAGCATGAGTTGGATTGGATGTAGTAAGGAAGGAGAGAAAACACAAGGCAAGGCAAGGCTTTTGGGTTTTGTTTGTCTGCCACAGAGGTGGAAGCTATATAAAGGGAAATTGAGATGTTGTTCCTTTCTACTACACACTGTTTCTCCATTTTCATTGCCATGCTTGCTTATCATTCTAAATTGACTCATCAATGTAAAAAGCCTTACAAAACAAGGCATCAAAGTCAACACACAAACTACCCACCAATACAATACGCTGCTACACTTCCAGTTCTTCAATCTAATCTTTATGATGTAAATTATGATCACAAGCTTCATAGACACCGAACAGCCTGTGGACTAATTTTCAGCCTGTCCAAAATGCAAGTTAGTTTTTGAACCGGGACAGGCGCCAAAAACCTTAGAGAAGTGTACTTAAAGTTTAAAGCTGGCTGCATGTTAGGCTTCGTCATCTACAACTTTCATTTTGTAGCTCTACTTTGGACCAACAAAGTTGAGCACAGCCTTAATCCAAATGAATCAAGGAATGACAACGTTTTGCTATGTCCATGTCAAGAAATAACAACTTCTTAGGAGTGTGCAAATGGAATTCGCGGATCAAATTAAACTAAATTATGTAATTGTTAAATGTGGAATTTTGATTTTGAAAATTACATCAAATTTTATCTACTCTCTCATCTATCTCAGCGGGGTTCGAACCTGAGACCTCTTCACAAACAGTGGAACCTCAACTATTAGAATATTCTCTTAAAAACTTGTTGAATGTAGACAATATATCAATTCTTGTACTTAAATGCAGCAAGATGAATTTTTCTCCTCAAAGATTTTTTTTATCCGCCACAAAGGGAATTTTTATTAGTAAACAAAAAGTAGGAAATTAATTACAAATTGACACAAGCACTCAAAAGTGTATATATAGATATTGAGAGTTAGTATGAATAGTTACACTGTAAAAATGACGTAAGAGTCCGACTAACATAAATGTCATTTGTCCGTATCAATGAGAAAACATATAGTTGAAACTGTAAAAATGTCACATTCAGAGTTGTTGGTAATATAGTAGTAACTTGATTACTTTGTTTATCTAAATTACACAATTAAAGACTAACCAAAATTCTAGAATGTACCAAACCAATCAAATTAGCTGCAAGGTAATCAAATTATTTATTTAGATTTAAATTTGATTCAATTTTCAATGTAGTCAAATATTGCACACCCTAATTATAAAGTTGAAGAGCAATATTACTATTCAATTACAATGGAATAGTAAAAACCATGTATATATACGAGTCAACAATAACATTACTAATGTTGGCATGTTCGTTCAAGGTCTTTAAAAATTGATGTTTTGTTTATCCAGTAATAAAATATATAACATTTATTGACTCGAATAATATATCTTTATGGTATCATATGATAACTCTAATCCCTTCTTTATTTCTCTGATATTTATTTCACATTGATTCAAGTAAATATAAGTGGTTAATAATACAGAGAAAAAAATGTAACTTTGACGCCAAAAAAAACAGTTAAAGAGAAATATGAAAGATTGGTTTGGAGGTTCATCGATAGGAGGGATTGAAGGTGACGTCATCATCTTTCTTCCTGGCAGTTGCTGAATTGGGATGGTTCTTGAAAATCCATCCCCAACCCTTGAAGCTCTTCCTGCTCCTCTTTATCCCCCTCTCGCTCGCCCCAATCCGACACGAGGCGTTCCCAAACGACCTGTCGTTTTCATCGCCGCCGACGGCGGGGTGCTCTGCTTTCGGCGGCTCCGATGAGAAGTCGAACTTCAAGTCTATGAAGCCCGAGTCGGAGCTGAAATCGGTCTCCTTGAGGGAAAAGATTCGCCGGTTCGGGACAGTTGGACCGGAATTGAGCTCCGTAATTGGATTTGGTTTTCTCTCGTGATCCTCGAAATTGCTTTTTCTGGGCTCGGCCTCGCTGTTGTAGCTGAAGCTGCTCTTCCTGGGCTCGGCCTCGCTGTTGTAGCTGAAGCCGCTCCTCCTGGGCTCGGCCTCGCTGTTGTAGCTGCATCCGCTCTTTCTGGGCTCGGCTTCGCTGTTGTAGCCGTAACCGCTCCTCCTGGGCTCCGCCTCGCTGAAGCCGCTCCTCCTCCCGGAGCTCCGGGCGGCGGAGACGGGTAAATAATCGTCGGAGCCGTAGAGATTGGCTCCCCTGAAGCTGCAGAGGGACCTGGATCTGGAAACGCCCATGTAATCAACGACCCACATCTCGCTCTTCTCGCCGGATACGGCGGCGCCGCTCCTCTTCCTGAAGAGCCTCCCGATCTTCCAGAAGCCGCCGCCGCCGCCCCTCTTGATCCCGACGCAGGTGCTGCTGCTCCGCCTGAGCACCGCGGCCACATCCTCTGTTTGGGTCTTGTCGTTCTCGATGAGGAACGACATTCGGCCGACGCTCCCGACGGCGGCGGAGCAGGAGCTCCGGTGGTTGTCGGCCTCGATCTCGGAGCAGGAGCAGGAAGAGAGGCGCTGCTCGCCGCAGTCGGAGCAGACCAGCCTCACCAACCGGTCCCGGAGACAGAAAGCACACACTCCGATCGGAGAAGAACAAGGGTGCTTCTTGCAGGGAAAACCAGACGAGGAGCTGTACAACAGATCGCCTCCGTACGCTTCCAGAGCCTTTCCTCTGTCTCTCATGACGAAAATTGGGGATTTTGAGGGCGGCCCAGAAATGGGAATGTGGATTGGAATGGAAAAGAAGCGATTTTGAACAATATTTGAGGGAGGCGTCACGTTTACGTTAGCTTTCCTTAAAACAGGGGTTGTTGTGGGGAAGGAAAAAAAACAGTGACATAGAAAAATAAAGGGAAAGAGAGAGAGAAAAAGCAGAGCAAGGAGGAGAGCACTAGCATTAACCTACTGCGCTTCTGCTGCGGGTATTATTATTGTGTAGGGAAGCTAATTCCATTGTAATTACGGTTTTGCCCCTAATCACTAAAAACACCATCATGGTTTTCAAGGACCCACTCTGGGAAAAAAAATAGGTTTGATCATAGGGTTTATGTATTTTGTCAACTATTTTCACTCATATTTGTTGACTTGTTTTTCTCCAACCTCTCTCGTGTGTTGTCAGGTCAGAATGAGAGAGTGACAACTTTCTGTTTGTCATCAATTTGGACATTGAAATATGATCTGAATCCTTTTATTTGTTAATTTAAGAATTTAGATTAATATGACTATGACTGTGTTAATGTTACGCTTAACAAGATTATCAAGTAACTGTTGATAAAATATTAAATAGTTGCTTGATGGTAATGAACTGATGGAAACTTATTTAAAGAACAATGGGTGAAACTCCTACATTCATTAGTTTGTCCACTTTGTTATGCAAGGAAAAATGTCCGTTTTTATGTACACGGTGATTAGAATTGACGTTATGTCTAAAATTGAAAGATATGCATATTTTTTAATTTCTTTCAAGAATATAACTGAGGTAAAATAAAGTTAAATTGATTTTATACTTGTTCAATCTTTGTTTCATTGCTCACGTTCGATTTCATCGATTAAGACGTGAGAACACTCTTTTTTAGTTTACGGAAACAACATGTTTTGGTATGAAAACACATTGTTTAGAATACGGAAACAATCTCTTTTTTGTGTGGAAACAACCTAATTTGGGTGTAGAAACACCTTGTCTTAGTGCGAAAATAACCTGTTTTTGGTTGTTTTGGATTATGGAAACACGATTAAACACCTCTTTTAGATTGTAATTTATCAACAAATATTAATTAATGTGAAAAGATAAATCATTTCTCAACCTGAGAAAAAAGTAAATTACAAAAGAAAATACATAAAAAATAAAAACTAAAAAGAATATAATGGGTCCAATTGATGTGATCTGAACTGGTTAGAGAAGACTTAAGTTAATTAGGATTTATAAAATTAAAATATAATCACCCTTGATGTAATTAATGAGCTAGTGTAATTTTATATGTCAAATATCTCATTAAATCATAAAAAAGTTCACATGTGTACATTTTAATATATAGTTTGCAAGCGAACCCGCATACTAATACTATTTATATAATATATGTATAGCGAGCGCATAAACTCAATTGTCACTGTGCATTTTATGATGATTGATTCATGAGACAACATCTTATACTGTGTCGACTTCCTGGTGGATGTTGAGCATATGTCTGAAAGACAGATCTCGATTTCTCTTCATGAGATTTGACGGCTGCGATGTGAGGTCTGAACAAGACTCCATTGAATTGACGATCGTGAATAATAAAGTTTTCATGTGTAGTAGCATTGACGTGTCGTGGTGGACTTATTATGGTACTACTATTTGGCCTTCCCGTGTGTTTGGTTGTAATTATTGGGAGGTTTCTTGATGCATTTGATGTGTTTGCGTGCGTCCTCACATCAATCTTAATCGCATGCATTCAATTCAATGGTGACCCATACTTGTGCCTCTAATTTCCTTCTTATGCTATCTACATGTGGCTCCAATTTTGGTAATTTAGTCGACATCTTATAACATTTGATACAACATGAATATAGGTTACACTTGATTATCTTGACTCCAAATGGTAACACTTTTATGTATATATTTCTTACCCAATAAATATGATATGTGCTAGATAACTTGGAGCACAAAATTTTCACCTACCAGTTTGAGTTTTTAGGTGGTCGGGCAAAAATCCTACGATTCATATGTAATCATATATGTTATTTTACATACATATAAGATGTGTCAATGTCATGTATAGAAAATATGTGAATCAAGAAACTAACTTAAATACAAAATCTAAATTTCTATTTATCAACTTAAAATTTTAAATATGTCAGACTTTTACAATTTTCTTTTCAACATTTTATGTCATTTCATTTTGAGAGAATTTAGTGTGTATATATATATATTTGAATGTCACTAAACTCTTTGTCCGGTTAATGTGCCACACTCTATCTATATACTTAAGCTATAGAGGGATCCCTCGAGTGTGTTGAATTGGACATAATTAAGTACTGAGCGTGCATACTCGTATCACGTTAATCAATATCTATACTTGCTACCTTAAAATAAAATTTCAATAAATATAAATATTTGAATAACAATCTACTCATTTTATTAAAATAAGTTCAATTTGGTTTGGAGTAAAGCGTACTATAGATTTTGTTTGTTTGCATTTCTTCTATAATAATAATTATTATTTTAAAAAAAAAACTATGGGAATAAAGAAAAAGGGAAAGAGAATGTTTGGGAAGGAATGGAATGGGTAGAAAGAAAGCATGAGTGTTACAAGGTATAATTGGGAAAAGGGTCACGCCTTGGCCTTGGCGCATGCACAGATACAGATAATAATTATTGAATCTGAAGAGCATATATAGCCATAGACATAAACAAATGGGTTTTTTTAGTCTTAGGGGTGCCTTTGTCTTTCTCCACATTAATTCTATTCTTAAATGCCTCCTAATCATTATCTTGCTTTACCTCTCTCTCTCTTTCCTTCATTAATTATTTTGTTGTTTGCTTAATGATGAAAACTAGATCGTTTTGGGATTGCAAAATAAAGCTCCTCTTCGTGTCTTTAATACACTTAACTATTCTTAAATTTTGAAATGGATGATACACCTTCTATTATTCAATTGTAATACCCTTCTTTATTCTAAACTCTTTTTTTTTATAACAAATGCATTTTTAAAATGAGCACGCATTAATCCTAAATAGCTATAAAATTATATGAGTCGTTAAATAAGTCCAACCGTGTTATAAATGTATTTATAAATCACTTAGTCGATGGAACGTAACTTTGATGATGTATATGTGTAAACTTATTTATATTTGAATGATTTTGAGTAGGATCTTAATTAATTTAAATAGTAGTTTTAACGGCCTCATGTGTAGAGTGTTTTTTCTTCTTCACGAGAATGGATCTTGTAATTATTTCTTAGTTGTTCAAGCATGTGGTACACCTATCTTTTAAAATAAAGAGAAAATAAAATAAAGAAAAAAGTGTATATGTATCACTTCATCTTCTTTATTCCTTTAAAGATCATATTTGAAATCTTGCGACTCTACAATCTCAAGCCATACATCACATTACTAGCGTAAGTATATCCACAAACATTAAAAGGAAGTAAAAATATGAAAACTTATACAATTTTTTTAAAACGAGCTTTATTGGTAGCTCAAAACGGCATTGTGCCTAAGAGCATAATCGAGCTCTTGAGGGACGACTGGGTGTCCGAGTTGCGAGGGAGGCCCGAACAGTCACTCACTTATTTTTTTGTGGATGACACCTACCTGTATGGCATAACCAGGTCTTAGGATACCTCTCACATCTGGGGTCTCCTTAGGGAATATGAGAGAGCCTTGAGACAATCGAGTAATCCGTCAAAATCCTTAGTTTACTTCTCGCCAAACACCCCTGCTCGTATAAGGCAAGCGGTCATGCATACATTGAGCTTTCGGGAGGAGGTTGGGTCGACCGTTTACCTAGGCCTACCCAATATGGTTAGGCGGAACAAGACTCAGCCGATGAACTTTGTCAATGACAGAATATCGAGCCGCATTATTAGTTGCACTGTGAGGTCCCTATTTTTGGAGGGTAGAGAGGTGATGATTAAGTCGATCCTCCAGTTTATTCTAAACTATTCCATGCAGATTTTCCTCTTTCCATAGGGTCTGCCATCACATTTCTGGTGGCTTGGGAAGGGATGTCGTTCAGGTATAATTTGGAGAAAGTGGGCCGATCTCTACAACACAAGGAACTGGGTGGTCTCAGCTTCCTCAACCTCTGAGAATTCAACTTAGCTCTTTCAAGGAAACAAGCATGACGTCTCTTGAATTGGCCAAACTTCTTGTATGTAAGGATCCTGAAAGCTAAGTACTTCCCTGACTCCACTTATTTGGAGGCCTCCTTTGGTACAATGCCTAGTTTTGTCTGGCAAAGCCTATGGGAATCTCACAAACTGATTCTTAACGGGGCAAGACGAAGTACGAGATCAAGGAATATGAGTGTTCTGTGACGAGACATTTAGTATGGTCGTCAAACCGACGACTATACGAGTTATTCTTACTATTGATTTATCTCACTCTTGGATCATTCACCAACTTGATGTAAAGAATGCTTTCTTACATGGCAACTTGAATGAGACTGTACATATGTATCAGACTTTGGGATTTCGGGATCCGGCTCGTCCTAATCATGTTTGTCTCCTGCATAAATCTCTTTATGCCTTAAAACTAGCACCACATGCATGGTATCATCGTTTTGCTGAATATGTAGCGACCATTGGTTTCTCACACGATACATATGATAACTCTCTCTTCATTTGTTGTCGTGGTAAATACATTGCATACATCTTGTTATATGTGGATGATATTATCCTAACTTCATGATGCACTCAAAACCGACATGTAAAAATATGTGTGTCGAATTTCGGACTTCTGGCAGCGTATCGGTCACAAGTAACACATGATAGTAAGATTACGACCCCGAGTTTATCGAACCCAAAGGACAAGCTATCAGTTTTAAACACTTTGAAATTTAACTATACTATTAATCTTAGTCGGTCGAAAAGTTAAGTTTTAAATTCGAAAAAAGTAAAGCATACAATATGCGAGATTAAGCAACTAATTAAAATTAAATAATCTAATATATGTTTGAGGCAACGAACAAAAGAACAATAATTTTGGGAAATGAATTAAATTAATAATTATGCTTGACGGTGGTGCTAACTAGGGAGGCAACAAGAACTCCAAATTCACCTAAAATCCCCTTTTAGACAAATAGAAGACCTACCACTAATTTACGATAACCAACCTATCTCTAGTGATGATTTAACCGGCTAGTTGGCATTAACCTTTGTGAACTCTCAGGATATTTCAGTGTGTGTCGCCTATGGATGCTACTACCGTGTCAATCAACCTATCTCTAGTGATGATTTAAACCTGTTTCATTACTCAGTTTCATTTACTAACTTTTCTCTCGATTTCATTAATAAGCTAGATCAATCAGACACAATTAAGGGCAAGAAGTATTAAGTTCAGATATAATAAAATCTCCCTACTCGGCGCAGCAAGCATATATAACTTATTAGCTAAATTTCCCTAATTAAAATTCATAATTTCATCGCCTCAAATCTTTAAATGAATTTTAGCCTAACATGTTCATAATCAATTCATGAATAAACATACTGACAATGGAATAAAATCATACATGAAATTTAAATTCATTTAACAATTAAACAAATAATCATGCATAACCAATTTCATAATCAGATTGTATAGACAAAAAAAATTATAAACATGAAATTGGATTCAATTCATAAAGGAATTTGGTACAACAGAGAAGGATTGAGAAAGGTAAAACTCGGAATAATTCTCGATCGATAATTTAATACTTGAGTAAGCTTATGCCTCTCTGATCTTCCGTCAAAATCTTGATCTCTGAAACTCTGGAATGGCTCTGGAACCTTCTTGGGACTCTCTGACTTGAAGACGCAGACACAATTTAATTTTTGAATTCAAAAATTCGATGATTTTCCCAAATGCGTTGACTCTTTTTATAGTCCTAGAATTTGGGGGAGGGGGCACGGACCATGTCCCTTTCGTGTCTTGTATTTCTCGGCCACGATTCGTTCACGAAGCTTGTTTGTTGACTGATGTCGGCCACGGTCAAGATCTTTTCTCGCAAGCTTCGATCACTACTCTACATGTTTTGAAGTGGGGGCGTGGCCACAGGACATATCTAGTTGAGGGTCTCGGAGCTTACCACGGGGCGTGTCCTTCATTTCGTCATAGGGCTTCGCCACGGACCGTGGCCCTTGGCCACGCGGTGATCCACATTTGGGCTGAAATTGTTGGGCTTCGAGGCCCAAGTTGATGGCCACGGGAGTGACCCACATGGTCATGAGCTTGTGGCCCTTGGCCATGGGGCAGTCCTGAATTAGTCCCGAAAAATGGTCCGAAATGACCCAAAATCTACAATATTCACTCAGAGTACCCGTGAAGTAAAAGAGACATAAAATGAGGGTAAAGTGTACCCAACTAGAACGTAACAAGGTCAAAATGAGGTAATTCGGTTCTAGAAAAGCGGTATAAAAATACCCTTATCATTGCATCTTCAGATTTTCTCAGACTAAACATTATGTCCAAGTTAGTTATGAAATTCACAATAAAAGATTTGGGTTCGTTGATCTACTTTTGGGGAATTGTCGTCTTCCTGGAAAAAATGGCCTATTCATATCTCAGAGTTCATATGTAAAAGATATTGTTGACAGGGCAGACATGTCTCACTATAAGCTTTGGCCCACTCCAGTTGAGATAAAGGGAAAACTTAATGCTACTTTTAGCCCACCATTTGAAGATCCTACCAAGTATCGTTGTTTGGAAGATACTTGACAATACTAGAATTTTACACGACAAGACATATCATTCGCAGTGCAACACATTTTCTTGTTTATGCATGATCCCAAAGTTGAGCATATGGAAGCATTGAAATGCATTTTGCGTTACATTCGAGGTAAGATTGATTTTGGTATGCATGTATACAAATCATCTCTACAGTCGCTATTATCATGTATAGATACAGATTGGGGAGGGTGTCAGAACACTAGATGCGCCACCTCGGGTTATTGTGTATATTTTGGGAATAACTTGATTTCTTGGTCTGCAAAGCGTCAACCTACTCTATCCAAGTCTAATGTTAAAGCTGAGTATAGAGGGGTTGCAAATGTGATCTCTGAATCTTATTGGATTCGAAATATGTTGCTTGAACTTAATTTCCCTATTCGTATAGCAATGTAAGTCTATTGTGACAATGTGAGTGTCATTTACCTATATGAAAATTCTGTACAACATCAACGTACCAAGCATATTGAAAAGGACATTCATTTTGTTTATGAAAAGATTAGACGCATAGAGTTCAGTGTCCTCCATATCCCGTTTCGTTATCAAATTGCCGACATTTTCACCAAAGGTTTTCTACGCGTACTTTTTGATGAATTTCAGGACAGTCTAACCATTCGTAAACCTACTGCTTCGACCGTGAAGGTGTGATAGATTATTTAAATATTAGTCAAATCATATTTCGTAATCTCCTATTTCAGGTTAGCATACGTTAGAATCAATTAGTCAAATTATTTTGTAATTTATAGCCTAATATTACGTTGCAAATTAATCTATATTAACCTACTCAATGAATGGGAATGACACGGCAAATATTATCTTACACCAAGTCTTAGATAACAAATTTGTCTCTCGACATTTGAAATGGCCTAATCTTGAGTTAATCTTTACCCTCTCGGGATCAATTTTGACTCGAGACTGCATTAACCCGACAATCTTGGGCTAAGGGTTGTATATGGGCGTCGAACTACAAGACCAAACCCTCAATATTAACTAGATCTGTTACTACCATTCCCTCTCAGAATCGGTCTAGCAACTATAATCAATCACTCTAAGTGCCTAACCTAAAGCAATCACAGTAGATACAAGATAATATAAATCAACAAGTAAGCATGCTTAGAACTAATACATCTACAAAACTCAAGTAATAATTACACAATGTATAGAACTCATGGTCAAGGGTTTTTAGCCCTCAACCATAGTGCTCAAATCAAAAGTCAGGAGTAATTGACAAGATTCAAGAAATAAAAATGCATAAACGAAACCAAAACCCAAAAATAGGTGTGGAGACTCACGAATCTTCAATCTTGTCAAGACTTCAAATTTTTTGGTCCCTCTTGATGAATGCTTAGGTAGATGATGGTGAATCATGTCGGTAAACCCCTTTCCTTCCAGGTTTAAAGCTCAAAAGAAGATCTTGAATGGAGGAAACGAGTGTTCGGGATGAAGGAGGCTGAAAAGGTGGTGGTAGGTAGGTGGATCCACAAAAATATTAGGTCAAGGACCTTTATACTTCCGCCCTTTCTACCTCTGATCTGGGACATGATCCGATTCGGATCACTCTCCGGAACTGATCACTAGAAAGTGATCCGGGACGTGCTCCGGTCCGGATCACCTCTTCCTCGACTTCGGAATAGCCTCTTAAAACTCGTACTTGCAAACGCTTCACCAAAACTCCAACCAACACGTAAAATGACCCAAATGCTTTCTCGAAAATCATAATGAAAGGAAAATAAACACTAAGATGTGAGTCAAAAGTGTTGAAACGACATCTTGACGGATCCACATCAACAACCCACACTAAAATATTTATTGTTCTTAATAAATTAAAGACAAAACAAATTCAAGAAGGATGCTGTTTTAAACCCCGAGATTCACCTCAATAGGGGGAGATCGGCAACTTGCGAGAATTTTTAGGTCTAACGATAGTTAGGAGTATGACTAATGATGCAAAAATCTCTAAATAGAGTACCCACCAAGTGAAGATTTTTTAGGTGTAGTTATCTATCAAAACGTCGAAGATTCACCACCGGGTGTATGTGTACACAACTTTTGAGTTTTGTTACAAAAGAAGTATGAGTTTGGGATTTGTTGTAGTCAGAATGGGCCCAAACCAATATAAAAACCCGTAAAGCCCATTTTCTGTCAACTCCCACCACGACTAATATTTTCCAAATTGCCCTTCACCATCACCAATTTCTCAATCCTTCTCACTCAGTTCCAGCTTCCAATCTATGTTTCCAATTTCAGCCCATTCCGGGCTGCAATATACAACGTCGTTTTCGAGAAGACTCCGAGACTGGTGGATTGAACTGAATGGTGTATGTCTCGAGCAGAGCACTTGTCTATATATAAATTGAGGTATGAAGCCATATGGGTTTTTGTTAATGCCTCACATTGGAGTGAACTGAATGGTGGTCTCAGCTTTTAAAATCTTCTACTTCTTGGTGTGCAGTTAAGTATTTAGATTGTAAATGAAACATTTTGTTGGAGAGTATTGTTGGATAATGAAACCGCTCTTTTGACTTGCATATTGTCACCAAATTCTCATACCTTTAATATAGAACGAAAATATATTATCTGCATTTTGAAGGAAAAGCATCTCAACTTTGACATATGGATGGAAACATAGAAATTATGAATGGTTTGGTGATGTACTGTTTTTGGTTAGGTTGGGATCAAGTTGGCACATTTCGCTTTTCTTGGATTTACTAATTCCCTTCTACCCTAAGATTCACATTAATTTCACTTGTTTTTTAATCAGCAATAATAACAGCATGTGTGAGAATTATTATTAGTTTCACTGAGAAAAAGATACTGTTGGACAAAAATGAAAAATGGCAAAAGTTAAAATGTGATTTTAACTTATGATTTAGTCAACTTGAGCCGTGATTTTGAACCGCTTTGACTCGGCCTAAAATAATGTGAAACACGTTTACATAATCTAGGATAGGGATAATGACACTTTGTTACACCTAACTATAGGAAAATGACACTTTCATACCCTAACTATTTTTTTCTTTTTTTTAGTACATTGACAATTTTTTTGAGAAAACTTATGCTAAAATGACTAAAATACCCTTGTTTTAAGAAATCAGAATAGTACCAGTCCAATTTGATTTAGCAAACCAGATTTGAAATGGTTCAAATTTAATTTTAGATTTGGGGAGGGGGGTGGCATAATTGTAATTGCATCTTAAATATAAACCAAATTGAATCTGAGATAAATAAAATTGAACCAATTCAATTTATGGTTTCTTAAACCAAGGGTAGTTTAGGTATTTTAGAGGTGAGTTGTCACAAAAAATTGTCAGGGTCTAAAAAAGAAAAAAAAATAGTTAAGGTATGAAAGTGTCATTTTGCTATAGTTAAGTGTAACAAAGTGTCATTATCCCTCTAGGATATGAGATATTTCCAACGGTATATCACGAGCTCTAAACGGACAAGAGGTGAATAAGAAATTGAACCTCGAACATGACAACTTAAAATGGTTTTGTTGAGAAATTGAGTTGTTGCACTTGTAGTGTTTCTTAAGAGCTTCACATTGGAAGTGGATGAACTTTTCACAAGGTTTATATATTATCACACTTCCATAGACTTGTAAGAAATAATAGAAATAAGGCTCTCTCGCGCGCAGGGGGTGCAAATAATTGGGCCAACGAGTGAGCTCTAGGCTTGAACTTGTGCGCGCCCGCAAGATGTATGGGACGTGAATGCTGCAAAAAATTAGTGGGCCAGAAGCTCGTCACATTTTTGCCTTGACCCATAAGACTTCTCAACAAATTGTAATTGGAAAATATTTTATTTTTGATACACTTGTAATTGGAAATAAATATTTCCGAATTACATACTTTTGGGAAATATATTTTCGGTTTTTGGGATAATATATTTTCAAACATTTTATTCGGAATAATATTTTTACGAATATTTTTCCAAAACTAAAAACATGGTCAAATGTCATTAAAAGGAAAAATCTGTTAATTGAAAATGAAGAGAATATTCCGAGATATTGAGTCTGTCTCCCCAAGAAAGAAATTTGTAATTATTTATTTCCCTTTTCCCTTTTTGGTTTCGATTTTTCCTGAGCCTATAAATATGTAGTTTCTGTAGAGACGAGACACACAACAAAATACCTAACCGAATTCTCTCTCTACCTCTATCTCTCTCTCTCTACTTCTTCTTCCTCGATTACTCTCTACAGTTTGGTTAGAGTTCGCTATCGTTGGTCGTTGTATCATGGGAGCGAGTTGCCCATACGGGGCAATCATCGTCTTAAGGAGAGCGGTCTAACTGTGTCTCGACGGAATCCCTCATATCCCGAAAATCAGGTCAAGTGCATTGTATTTCTACGGGTGATATTGTCATACTAATAAAGAATTATTTTTCCTGTCGTCTTCTTCTTCAAATTACTTTGTTTGTTGCATGCATGCATGCATGAATGAATGATTCATTTGCTTGATTTGCGTTTATGGACTAACCCCATATCTAACAAATACTTGCCTTGGTAACAATATATCTCTTTATCTTCACGTGAGGTTTAGTGTATATATGGGCTTCCTTGGACGCTCCTCCTATACAATGTAAGGTTTGGTTATCATAACACATTCTTCTTTCATCTACATGTAGATCACCATAAAAATTTACGCATCTCCTGTGCGTTCATGTAAACTGCCGATGATATTAATTTCATCCTGTGTCAATCTATTTCCAATCGAACAAGTTTTATTGAATTGTGGAATCTTCGTCTTCTAGGTGCACGTTACATATTGTAGGTCTAACGAGATATGCTTGGATTAAGTCACCACACGATTGAACTGTCATTTGTCATATATCGTTGTCGTCATTCATAACTCAATCGAAGTTGTATGTATGTCGATTTGAACTATGCACATGTATGGTTGTTTTTATCGTTCATTTTTGTCCTTGGAATGAAATAGTTGGCAGGTGCATAAGAAAGTCAGGCATAGTCCTAATGGCAAATAGAGGGTAGGTGTATGGTCAATTTGTATGAGGATGGCATTTGTAAGATTTAAGTTTTAGTAGTAAAATGCAAGAATTGAATATAGTAGCATTCCAATACCCCATGGATTATTTATTAAAATGAGAAAAACACACACCATTGGCATTTCCTATATCTAATTACTTAAGCTGATTATACAGAAGAGAGGCGTATGTTGACAAAATCCCTAACTTGGTCTATCAGCTGAGACGCCTCCGGCAATTCCGGGAACACGTAGAATGCGTGAATCATGTTTGGATACTCGATTATGTCCGCCTTCTTCCCGGACTTCCTCAACCACTCCCCGTACCTCCTCTGCCAGTCCTGGAGCGGGTCGGACCCACCCACGAACAGCACCGTCTCCGGGAAATCGAGACCCGATATGTCCTCCGCGTTGGGC
>JAYMTP010004230.1:0-15321 GCA_036897365.1 Geranium brycei | reverse complement strand
TCGTGCGACATTTCCTGTTGCCTAAAAGATGAGCCAATATGAATGTAATAACAAGGTTGACCCGAAAAATTCCAAAAATGGTCTGGAATGACTCGAAATATACAAATATAGCTCAAAGTACCCGTGAGGCAAAAAAGAAACGAAATTAGGGTTTATCGTACCCAAATGGGGTGAAACAAGGCAAAATAGGGGAACCGAGCACTAAAAACCTGGTGTATATACACATGTATCAGACACAGAGAAACTCCCACACCCATGTACGGTATACACAAGTATGCTCTCCCCCTCGTGCCCCAACGACACTCGACGAGTCAAATCCACGTGAGGATGACTCACCCCAACGACGCTCCGAGTACGCTGACTTCAAGAGAATATGCAACAATGACGTCCCTCCACAACGAGTCCTCAGAAACCCCATTCATAGGAACCATGGGCTAGATTCGCCCCTTCCTACCTGCTTCGACTACAAGAGGCAACGCTCCTCGACCAAAGACCAAGCAAGGCAAATGCCGTGGACACCCCAAAGAATCCTTGCCACTACTGCAAGGATCCTCACTGGACGAAATCTTGCCCTCGCGGCCGTGCAACTCAACGACAACTTGCCCAAGAGTCTCTTCCGAATCCTTGGCTCCAGTCTTCGGATCTTTTGTCCAACGGATTGGTCGTTCGTGCCTAAGTTTTGGGAACCTATAGATGTCAATCAGTCTCGCCTAAATGTACTGGTGGGAAAATGCATGATTTTGTGTTTCTCTTTAAATGTAAGGACAGAATCGATACCTAGTCTTTATTTTTGAACTAATTTGGGTTCGATTTGAAGAGTTTCTGCGTATATACTTGTTTTGTTTGGTATATCCGTTTTTGGATCCTTATACATATATTTATTGACTTTGGATTAGTTGTGTTGTGCTTTATTGGTGTATGGATTGGAAAAATGAAGCTGTATAGTTTTTTGCATATTGGTTGCTTTCAAGCATTAATACTCATCTAATATTAAGTGCTCTGCATTGCAATTTGAGCCTGGTTTTGGTTTTATCTGATTATGAAATGCCTAGTAGCTCAATATATTCAGCTAGTATAAATTGAGAATTCCGTTCTCCTAGAGTAGTTTTGATTTGATTTTGAAGTGCATTAAAGCCGATTTTGTAGGTTATGTGGGAAATGTAGCCCAAGTAAGGATCCTGCACTAATGAACAAATTTGTTTCCTATATTTGCATTCTGACTTCAAATTTGATTTTAAAGGGTTATGGTTTACTTTGTTGGTTGATTGGAGTTTATGATTGTGGCATTTTGGTAGGGAATGCAACGGGGCAGAATTAGTGATCTCGTCCCGTATCCTTTGGATCCGAGAGATTGGGTCCTTTATCGGGTTTAGGATCTAACCTACGGGAAGGGATTGATGTCGGGGTTCACGCTATGCAATGGCTATTGGGGCAATCAAGGTTTCTTAGGATCCAATCACTTTATGTTTGCAAGAACATACAACAAATCACAAAATCCCTGAACCTTATTCACTTCTAGTTGCCCAAAACCAACGGGCAAAAAATATCTCTGACAATGGTTACCATAAATTGGAGTTTCAAAAGCTTATTCATGTTCTAGCGGAATTTATAGACAACTTTTGCACATTCATAGTTTAGTCAATGAGTCACAAACCCCATGGGGGTGGTTGCTGTTGAGAGAGTAAAGAGTATGGGATAATGCTGTTTTTTATCACAGTTAAAAATGCAAAACTAGCAGAAGTGAAAATTTTACAGTTCTTGAGTATCCGCAAAGTGGAAACCTTCATTAAATAATAAGAAGTCAGCTCGCAAGTCCGACTTGAAAGGTTAGATTTAAATTTGGCTTTCATATTAATCAAACAAGCTCAACCTCGAACCCAAATCCGACTTGTGCTCAATTATTAACAAGTTCGAACAAAATATTATAGCTGTTCATTTCATGGCCCAACTTTTGGAGCTGCTTTATTGTACAATAATGACTAGAGTTCATACACTCTTCTCCAACATAAAACTTGAAACAAGATTTTCCAATCACATATGTCATGCTATGGTTGCAACTTAGATAATATAGATCCATTCACCATTTAATATATCACAATATAATAGCGACCAAGTTGGCGGCCTGAAAGAGCAAGTCATAGTCTTGACAGGTTCTGCAGTTGTGAGTCATCTTGAGATCTCCCACTCCCACTAAAGCTTGGTATGAATTCTGGTTCCAGATTTAACCCAAAATGTTCACCAATTTTATCTTCATCTTTCACTGTAGAAGCATTTCTCTGCTCTTGGATTGCAACTATATTCAGAAATAACACGTCAACCAACCAAGCATCCCATCCAATAACAAAACTATAATATGAATTACATAAACCAAATAAATGATTACGGGTTCACTTAAAAGCACAAACCTTGGAGGCTTCATCGGTTGTGACAAGACCAAGTTCAAGCAGATCGAGAAGACGGCCAAGATCAACTCCACTAGTCCAATTTGCAGGTGGTTCCCCAACTTTCAGCTTCAACCGACCCCTGTTAGCTGTACCACCCCATATGATCCCAACTGGCCGTGGCTTCCGACCAGTCAAGAGAATGAGACTTCCGCTATCACCTTCAAGGTCAAATGTCCGCTGGTTCTCGCCAACAACAAGAAAATCGGTAATGAAACAAATCCCTTTCTCATCATTGTACTCTAGGGAATAGGCCGTTATGGTCCCAGTAGTCAAGCCAGAGCTTCTTCCAACTTTCACCACTTGCCTTCCGATGAGACTGTTGATTGGAGACTGCAGGTCTATGATGTGGACATCACCAATCTCACCTACACCTTTTACCGATGTTGTAACATCGTTGACATCAAAGTCTTCTGCAAAAGGAATGAAAGCACCATCTGCTCGCACAAATGTTTCTGCAGGGGCATCAAATCAGAATCTTATGATCCATTAACCATTAACCATAGCCATAGGAAGAAGAATTCAACAATTGGCCAACCAAATTTGAAACAACCATCCATACCTGGGTTTGTCCCGGCAAATATTCCATACCAAAGATCATCTGTGACAAAGGATGTGGCCCTCTCTACAGCTCCGAGATACACCCCTGGTCCAAGACTGGGTGGTAAAGGGTGAAACATTTTCTGGTTGGGGTAGTCCAAGGCAACTGCGACATGGCGATTTGTGAGGAAGCCAATCTGTCGGTTTCCTGTCCAGCTTTTTACAATTGCACCCAAGGTTCCATATGTTCCTTGACTTAAGGAACTACAAAATGTCCTTTATATAGTCTAAATAATCTAACAAAATGTTCACTTTAGTAAAATTTCCAAAGTTAAGACTTAGTATCCCACGGAAACAAACTTCTTGCCTCTACTTACAGGTATGCAAAGTTCTTACAACAACTTTATGTTCCGAGTCTAAGAATGATCTTTACCGCTGATAGAAACCATACCAAACTAGTTAAGCTTCACACAAACAAAAGGTGTAAAAATCATTGAATAAACAACCTTTCAGGGTTACAGTACAATGTTTGACGATCACCAACCAGTAGTACTACCACAAAAACCGTTCTATAGCCAAAACAAGATACATGTTTGTAAAATTACTGCCAGTAAAAATCATCCTTGAGTTTCTTCTGAAAGCCAAATCCATGAACGACTTCCATCATACAAAAGGCACATTTCTTCTATAATACCAGGTGGAAGTGGAGCATCAGAAGAACTGACATAAGACTAGTATGCAAACACCATCAAATGCATGAATTGTAGGACTACTAATGGAGACCACCTCCGAGACTTTCAATGCCCTTATTGATTTTTCATGCACTGTACTTGCACATGAATGGTATAACTATGTAATTGGCAATTGCAATAAACTGACCACAAAATTATGTACCATATACTAGGTAACAGAAACTTTCATGAACCATTATCAAAGAAAAAAAATTACCAATTACCATTTATTTTAGGAAAATTGAACTTTTTGTACCCTAGTGTCAATAAACCGATGAACTTAACTTTCAATTGCTACAATGTCCTGACTCGAATCTGCACCTGTTAATATATAGGCTACAGTGTTGTTGATCTACTATTTAATTATCGATGACAGTGTCAAAGTTCCCGTGTATTAATATCCAAGGTTCTAAAACTCGGGATTGGGGAGAACTCGGCGAGGCGAAAATAAAGAGGTCTGAGAAATCGACAAAACTCGTTTTATATATTCATCTATAATTCACATGAAAGACAAAGATAACAACAATATTTTAGTAAAATCAGATAATTTCAAGCAACTTAATAAATTAAAACAAAAGAACAATTTATAGAACAATTTATTATCATATGCAAAAAATAGAAATAAAATTTGACCAACTTTAACCAGGTTTGACCGAGTTGACCCAGTGAAAACTCGATAAAATTGAACCACCAAGAACAAGTTTTAAAACTCGGTCCAAAACTCAACCAACTCGATTTTACAGAGTTTACTGGGAAATTTTTAGAGCACTTTTAATATCACATAGAAAACAAAAGATTACTAATTAATTTCTTCTAGAATACCCCATAGGTGGAAACTGGAAGTTAAATTAAAAACTTACTATCAAGTTTGTTTCTATCTTCTTCACTATTCTAATATTCCAAGGCCTCTACAGAACAAGAAAACCATACAAAACAACTGAACCAACTCTGAAAATCATGCAAACAAATGAAGGATGCTAGTGGACCTAGAGCTAACCCCTCTGAGCAGGAGTTGACCTGCAATTGAAAGTCTAGAGGGGAAAGGACATTAGGACACAGTAGCAAGAAGTAAAAGTGTATTTATTCCTAAACTAACAGGTTTTGTAATTTAGTGATTAATAGTTTTGAGGGATAATAACACTTTGTTACACCTAACTATCGCGAAATGACAATCTCATACCCTAACTAATGAACTCTCTTTTTTAGTACCCGGACAATTTTTTTGTGACAACCTACCTTTAAAAATCTTAAAATACCTAAAATACCCCTGGTTGAACCAATTCAATTTGAACAGTCCTTGGTTCAGCCCGGTCCATTAAATCGGTTCAAATGAAAACCTAAAATTGAGCCGGTTCAAATTAAATTTTTATTTATTTTTAATTAATTAAAATAATATAATATGATAAATTTATTATGATTAGTATGTGAAAAGTCCAAAATACCCCACACCTTAATTTTCAAATGATACAATTAATTGGTGAAATGAAAAGACCATTTTACCCTCACTTAAATAATAAATATACTCACTGTTTCAAGGGTATTATTAGTATTTTCAAATAATTTATTTTTAAAAAATTAAAAGAAAACCCCTAGTGAAATTACTATATCACCCTCTTCTTCAACCTCCTCTCTTCTCTCTCCCATGGTTAACAAATATGTCTGCGTAGTTTTTCCACAAGCTCGCTTGTGACTATCCATTTCTTATTGATTAGTGATATGGTTTTGGAAAAAAAAAATTAACAAACCAAGATTCAGCATAAGATAATCAAACATATGCAGCAAACCAGTACTTCATTGATGGTCTAGCCAACATCCTATCCACGGCTCCATTCTTATGAGCACCACTGTAACAAAATTGTTGACAATTCCACCATATTTACTTCCACAAAATGGCACCACTATTTACGTTTTCTCAACTCGAGATGGGTCTCGGCGAGTTAATGTGGTTCGACACGCTGTGCTGAGTCGACGATTCCACCATTTACTTTCCCTGGAGAGGCAACGAAGGCTGGTGAGTCTGATTTTTGTTGACTCGAACTTCAATCAATATCACAACAAATAAGCAATGCTCCACACTCAAATTGGCGATTCATAAACCCTAATCCCCAATTAGTAAGCATTGCCAGGTACCCTAATCCCAAAATCTTAACCCAAAAATTAATGCTCGATTCGGAACCCTAACTCCCGGAGGCGAGTCCCGGCTGCGGAGTCGAGGCGGTGGTGGCTGAAGCCAAGTCGGAGTCGTGCCCTTCGGAGATGGCTTCATGAACCCAAACTCACTGTTGATGGCACTTTTTGAAAATTTAAAAGTCACTGGAGGGCATTTTAGACAATTTTCAATTTGAACCGGTTCAATTCTGGGTTTTAATTTGAATCGGTTCAATTCTGGGTTTAACCGATTTCTTGTTCATGACACTTTTTGAAAATTTAAAAGCTATTGGAGGGCAGTTTAGTCATTTGAACGTAGGTTGTCACAAAAAAATTGTTAAGGTACTAAAAAAGAGAATTCATTAGTCAGGGTATGAGAATGTCATGTCGCGATAGTTAGATGTAACAAAGTGTCATTATCCCTAGTTTTGATACCAGCTCAAACAAGAAGTCGCCACAAAACAATTTTCACATACTAGATGCCTCAAAATGGGAGTTTTCCTCTTTAGATTGTTCACTTGGAGAAGCCTTATTAGTCCTACCCATTTTTGTAGCATAGATTCCTCTTTGCTAGTATGGTGGTTTCACGCATGATTAATAGACGCCCCTCTCAGCAAGTAAAGAAGACAGCTTAAATCTATAAGTCTACCAGTAACCAATCTGATAGTCACTTCTATTATTATTTACATGTATGTATCCAATATACAAAAAAATTTGATCTTTATATGGAAAATAGCTCTTCCCCTACAACTTAATAAGCACTTGAAACTGGATTTTTGCAAGGATAAGCAAGATACCTGGGAACCAGAACCAAGGCATGGATCACTTCCACTTAATCCATCAATAAGCTCTGTATAAAATTGTTCCTTTGGAGTTGCTGCAGGTGCACCAAAATACGAGAACTCCACAACATCCACATCACACCATACACCACCTGGCCCCTAGCCCAATGTATAGACGGAGCAATTCAACATTCAAGACAGAATATTAACTGATACGTAAAGCTCTCATATATCAAGAAAAGTTGCAACAGGTTTGCAAAATTTTAGTGTATCGTTACTATCAGGTAAATATTTAATAGTGTGATCAATATCAATAGTTAAACTACAAAGAGAAACACGCACAATGATAGACGAAAAGTCAAGTAAAACCCAAAGAAAATCCAGAAGCACCAAAGTTTCTACCTCAAGGGCAGTAGGTAGACACTGGAGGGGGTTGAGCCATTGCCTGTGAACTTTATGGGAAACAAAAACAAGAATAGCAGGTATATTGGTCAAAACACCCTGTCGAATTCGAAACCCTATCGCGGTGCCAAGACTAAACCTGCGCAAAATTTTGCTATGAAACGCCCTAATTGTCATCAGCTCGAGCAAGGTAGTAGCTTGTTGCCCAGTTGGTAACTGCCCAAGAGTTTCAGGTAGAACCCCCTTATTAAGGTTTCCAAAATAGTTTGCCCTGTCTTCTGCTGAATCAATCAATCGGCTTGAGGTAGGCCATGAGAAGTAGGCTGCATTGCTCTCAGAGTGCTGAACCATTGATGCAAAAGGCTGAAGAGATGATAAACTTGGTGAAGAATGACTTCCATGATAACTGTAGTTTCTTTCCATATCCAGAACTGACTCCTCTGATCGTATCGATCCTGAGGGATGAAATCTTAAGTCCATTCTCATCTTGTCCATAACTCAGCCCTCCTGCATAATACTATTCAACATATTTTAAATTTTCAGAAGAAAGCTAAAAGATTAACATCCAAAAATGAAGTAAACAATATGAACATCATAACTAGAGCCAAAAGCACTTGATTGAGATATGATAATCTCAAATAATTAACCATCACAGAAAACAGTAGGTTCTCTGAAAAGCAAACCTTCTATATTCTACTTTGAAACACTACACAAACAGTATTCTCCAAGACTCTTAAGATGAAGAACTTGCAGAGAAACTATATGGGTATGGAATCTAATTAACCTCCCAACAGATAAAGGAAATGATATGGGAGAAACAGAGAATAGAGGGAAAATATCCCAACTTGACATCATGTTACCTCATAAATGCTGATAAAAACAGAAAGGTAGACAGGGTAGGTCCCTGAGAAGCTGTTGAATTAGGAAAAAAGATAAGATGGCAGAAAAGTATTTTGAATGGTGCTCATCACTCATAACAAGAAACGGGTTACTCACAAATCTGCTTATCCTCTTTAGACTGAGAGAATGAAAACCCAATGAAATTGGAGATAAGTAATGCAGATACATAACATAAAAAGCAAACTCATAGCTAGAATTTCCATTTCCTACTTCCTTGAAGAAAGTTCACAGAAAAATTGCTGAGAAAGGAAGCAAAGCTAACAAAGAAAGCATCACTCATGTGGACTGAAGAGAGGCCAAATGATATAACAAATTAAATAACAGATTTATGAAAAGAAGATACAAAATCACACAAAACATAGCACATAAAAAGCTTGAGCTGATGCGTATTTAAAAAATGAGCACGCAGTAAACTATTGTTCATAATTTAAATGTTTCTATCCCTCAAATGAAAAAGGTTTACTTTAAATATATAGTGGGCATATGTTTTATAACAAATGATTTATATGTCCTTGGACACATATATAATGGACATGTATATAAATGATTTGTATATCCTTGGACACATATTTAAATGAAATTTGTATCCTTGCAGAAATAAAGATCTCTTAGTCCCTCTCCATTTGTGACTTAGTATTTCACGTCATCTTTATATTTTATTTGCTCATAGTATCTCCTACCCATTTGTTCAATCATCAAACCTTTTTTTTTTATCGGCAATAATTGAAGACATCCTAAACTACTAGCATGTACCAAGATTCGAACTCAGGAAAATCATCAAATCATGATCAGTGCTCTCTTTCGTCTTTACGTACTAGCACTGTCACAAATGGGAGGTATCTTTACACGAATGCGCCAACAACACTTCGATCGTTCATATATTTCTGGATCAAACCCCATAGACTCCAAGAAACTCCCATATAGATAAAAAAATCACAATCTAATATAATGATTTGTTCTTTGAGACCATATCTCACTGGATTACTCTTGTCTATCTCTTCTTATTTTTGTGTGATTGAGCTTCACATGCTGCTAAAGCTTACACATAAGCTTGCAATATTCAGCACACAGTGTGTGAGAGAGACCCTACCCTTTTCCAGCAAAGTCCTTGTAATAAACTTCAACAATGCCATTATTGGATTTAGAGGTGTACAATTCATGGGTTCCACCATATTTTGGCTCTTTAACAAAGGATGGTCATTTTTGCCTAGAGCACTCATTAGGGTTTTGTCACAATGTTGACCTCAATGACCCTACTTATCATCAAAACATTTCCTTGAATAAACAATGGAAATTCACAAGGTTGTAGATGTCACACGGCGCTATGATGGCGGATAGGGGCTTTCGGGGCCATGGCGGATTTTCATTTTGGGTTTTTAATTTTTTTAATATAAATTAATTTACATATGTAGGGCAGTAAACGAGCCGAGCTCTTAACGAGCCGCTCGAGCTCGACTCGTTAAATATTCGGTTCGAGCTCGTTATAATCTAGCTCGAGCCGAATACTTTTTTCACGAGCCGAGCCCTGCCAAAATGAGACTCGATTCGGCTCGTATACACCCCTATACATATGTAATAAAAAATACATATTATGCTACAAGTTATAATATTTTCAACTTTTTTTATAAAAAAGTTAATTAGTTTGGACAGAACCGGCTCAAAGTGGTCTAAAATCAGCTAAAATCTGTACAAAACCGGCTCAAAACGGCCAAAGCGCCACGGCGTGGCGCCCGTGTGATTTTTGGGGCCATGGCAGCCATGACGGACGCCATTTACTACCCTGGAAATTCATTAACGATGAGAAATGCGCCCTCAAATACATAACTGAAGTCATAACTAAATATGCATCGTTGAAATGTCAAAGAAAATATAACATGCACGCGAACCATAATTCATTTTATACTAAATAAACTCTATAACGAACCCTAATATATGGGTAGCCTATCACCATACCCTACTTTGAAGGGCCATGAAAAGTTGTCATCATGTAATGTCTAGTGAATTAAGAACCATTAGATATGGTCATGAATGGTCTGTCTGAAACTTGAAAAAATTATTTGCTTGCTGCCAAAAGAGTCACTGGAGAAACTTCTGAATTAAGGACCCATTTTCTTACCTGTTGATGCATCTTTTTTTCCACGCCTCTGGCAAATTTCTTCTTCACTCGCCCAAATGGAGCATCCCAATAAATGCAAGTGAAGCTATAGACATGGAATGAGGAACCCATAAACTCTGAAGCCTAAACTCCCTGGCTGTAACCCAAGTTTGCAAGAGATGATTAGTTTGGCAAATTAATTCTGAATCTTACCCAAACATTGTTTGGATGTGCCCTTTTAAAGCTCACACCATATCTTTACTGCAATGGAGATCAATTCCTTTGCTCATCAAGTTAGTATGCTCTTCGAGCCTGCAAAGTGACAGTGACTCTTCCATTAACTAGAAGAAAAAATCACCCCCTTCAGAAGAGCCTATACCAACTATTTATCGAACCCAAGTCGTCATTTCTAGGAATTCAGGCCACCTCTTGAAATCTGTTCAGATAAATCAGAAATGAGAGCATGCTTGTTGCTCTTATAACATGCTGTTGTGAACGCTGTGAAAGTTATGCGATCCACATTTCGGTCTCTGTCAATCAGTTTATGGAAGAACAATGCTGCCATGCCTACCTTCTCCTCACTACAAAGCATCCTGATCAAGGAATTGACAGTCCGGATCCAGAGTTTTTTATCTAGCCGTTCCAAGGCAATCATGGCAAGTGCAGATTCGTCTTTCTTGCAAAACTCATATGCTAAAGTTAGACGAGTAACTTCACAAGGGGACAGCCCCTTGTCTATCATAGTGTCATATAAGTGGTGAGCCTCATCTAACTTGGAACCTTTGCAAAGCCCACTTATCAGAGCACCGTAAGTAAAACTATCTGGTGAACAACCATGATCCTTCATCCTCTGGAAAAAGCTCATAGCCAATTTAATATTTCCAATCCTACAGTAACCGCCTATCATAGACGTAAACGTTTCTTTGGTTGGAACATAACCAAGTCTGACAGCTTCCTCAAAAAACCTCTCACTGTCTGTCATTTTTCTTTCCCTACAGAATGCAGTAATCAGCGTGGTATATGAGTGCATATCTGGTTGGAGACCAAGTTTGACCATCTTGCAGAAAAAACCTAGGGCTCGCTTAGTATCAGCCCACTTGCAGCACTCAGATATGAGAATAGTATATGTTACTTCGTCAGCTTCCAACCCACAGAGAAAACTCTTCTTAAGCTGCTTGCGGGCCTCCTGAAACCTTCCCTTCTTGCAGAGACCATCAATGATTGCATTATATGTACAGATGTTTGGCGTGATATCTTCGTCGCCCATTAAATCCATCAACTCGTAGGCTCTCTGAAAGTTCCCAACTTTACAGTGCCCGTTTATGATAGTAGTATATGTATTGATGTTAGGAGCCAGACCTTGCTCTTTCATTTTGTTCAGTAGCATCTCTGCACGATTCAGCTTGTCCTCCTTACAGTATCCACAGATCATGGTGGTATACGTATGCACATTTGGCTTGTAAGTATCACTGCGGACAAGCTTAAGAAAAAGTCTAAATGCTTTCTCAGTCCAGCCTTTCTTGCAAAGCCCGTCAATCAATGCTGTGTGAGTGTAAACATTGGGTTTCAATCCTTTCCCAACCATTTCTTCCAACATCTCAAAGGCTTGCTTAATCCTGCCCCCCTTGCATAACCCATTAATCATTGATGTGTAGTTGATTGTATTTGGAGCGAAACCGGAGTCAATCATCTTACTGAAATACCAAAATGCTCTACTAACAAAACCCTTTTCACAGAAAGCACTTACAACCAAAGTGCAAGTAGCATGATCAAGAATGAAACCTCTCCCCAGCAACTCATTCAACCACCTTTCTGCCTCCTTAATTCTCCCCAATCGACAGTAAGCAACAACCATAGATTTAAAAGTGCAGCAATCAGGAGATGCCCCTCTCCTGCACATTTCGTCGAACACCTTGTCTGCATAATCAACCAAGCCCATTTCGCATGCCACGCGAACAACACAATTGAAGGTGTGAGTACTAGGCGTCAGACCCTGATTATGCATCTCAATGACCATACTAACGGCCTCCTCCAACCTCCCGACTTCCGAGAAATTTCTCACCAGAGACTGCATCACGTCATGGGCTCTGTCGAAATTGCCATTCGCAATCAAGGAGCTAGCACAAACTATGTAGAGCCGCATGAAATGGCGAAACTTGGAAAACCCAATTGCCCAGTTGAAGAAACTGAGCGACACCATCGAACCCGCCTCGTCGGCGAGAGAGGCGACGATGGTGATAGCCTGTTCGTGGGTCAGAGAGTCTGTATCGATCTCTAGGCTGAGGTTGGCGGGCGAGAATCTCATGTGGGTCTGTTGGTAGTAGGAATCACAGACCAATGAACAGACTGCTCTGACCGGGGATGGAGGAGGCGATGGCGATGGAGAAGAAACGGAAGGTGAGGAAGAGGAAGGGAGATCGGAAGAGAGGGTCCTGAGAGAAAAGAGACGGGTAATGTATGTGGTGGCCTTCCTTTGAAAGCCATGAGATCGGAGAAGACGAAGAGACACCATCAGATTGAAACCAACTCGATACTCAGTGCAATTCCCAGTAAGACGGTAGGCGGGCGCGAAATAGAAAAGCCTAATAGTAGAGGTGAGATGGCCCTGGTTGGGTTGCAAGTTACACTAACTATTGTACCAACTCAAAAGGAGCCGATTAGAGGTAGGGATGATTACATTTTGTTACATCTAAATATAACGAAATGACATTTTCATACTCTAATTAATTTTCTCTATTTTTTAATACTCCGATTATTTTTATTGACAATTTACCCCTAAAATGCATAAAATACCTAAACTATCCTTCCACCTCCTAATTCATCAAATACCTCGGCCTCCAGAAAGATTTTAAAGTCGTCGATGAGCTCTTCCCCGCCGCACGCAGTGTCGCCTGCGAGAAGTCCTTCGCGGAGCTCGTCGACCGGACGGTCCGTGCCAGTCGTGCCACCGAGGTTGTGGCTCTGTTCGAGAAGATGGAGGGAGTATGGTTCAAAAGCGGATAATTTGTTATGAAATACAAAATGTACATCCAAAATGTAGCACCAATACGACGAAACCGCCGAAGACATTAATGAATCAAAGAACCCAATAAATCTCTCAATTTGGATTCGATAATCGAGTATGAATTCAACTAAAACGCCCAAAAATCAATGGCAAAGTTCCCCAAGTTCAAATTCAATTCCGTTTCACTATCGGTCCACGGTAAACCGGGCAAAATTGAAATCAAAACCATGGGTAGTTTAAGTATTTTATGCATTTTAGGGGTAAGTTGTCAATAAAAATAGTCAGGGTACTAAAAATGAGAGAAAATTAGTTAGGGTATGAAAGTGTCATTTCGATAGAGTTGGTGTAACAAAGTGTCATTATCCCTTAGAGATATGAGGGCATTATCCAACTTGGTTGGGGCAGGTTGGGTCGGTCATGTTAGTCCTTCCACTTTTCCCTTTCTCGAGAACCACACTAGTAGCTCAGTTTACCATTTTCAATTTTTACTCTCGACAAAATACCTTTATTTCCTCGATTTTCTCAGTAACCAAACATATGAGTGATGATTTTTATAAAAAAAAACAACATTGGTAAAAGAAACCCATTTTTTATTCAGCCTCGTGGATGAAATCTTGAGCACAATAAAACATGATATAAAGAAACCACTCTGCTAACAAATGACGAAGAAAAATGTAAGAATTGACTCAAGACACCACCGATTGACGAAACGAATTGGACTAAGACAAAAACATATAAGGAAAAAACCCTTAAATTTACAACACTAACAGTGGTAGGTTGAAGGAGAAGACATGGTGGAGATAGATTTTTGAGAGAGAAAGTGAGAAACTAAATTAAGAGATGATGTTGTGGTGTCTCTAATGCATGAGAAAACTATGACAATCAGGTATTTAGGTTAGTTAATGAAGGTTACGGTAGGTTGAGCTTGGTTAAGGTGGGATGGGTTAGGGTGGGCTGGATTAAGGTTGGGTTAAGGTAGAGGTGCTCAAACCCGGTTAATCAAAATCGGTGCTCTAAACCGAAAATCGAATCGGTATGGTTCGATTACTAAAATCTGGAACCAAAATCTGTTCGAAATTAATGGGAAACCAATCTTTCAGTTAATTGAAAAATATAACTGGATTTTCGGTTTAACTGAACCCAATTATTAGTTTTTTAGGGATGCATGATCAGGCCAAATATGAATGTAAAAAATGAAAGAAGACCTCCAAATTGGATTTGGTTGTTGTTTCTTCTTTGCTAAGTCATTGTTTCTTATATTGCACATGGATGCCTCATGCTGGGTCACTAGTACCAGAAGTGGGTGCTTAGGCTCATCAACAATACCATACAATTTGACATATTTAGCAAATAAATCATCCAATGCTTGTTTCACACATGGTATAAGTTGTGCAACAATATGAGGAGGGTAAATATGTTGTATCATGTAATTAACATAGTTCAACTTCTTGTGTGAATCTAAAATAGATGCAATGAACGAATACATGTTAAGCATATCCATATCAGCAAAGTACTTATCAAACTTAAATGTCATGCTTCTCATGATCCTAATATCAGTAGATAAATCCTTTTTGATGAAATGAAAAACATGACTAATGTCGTCCAATATTAAATTTGACGTGACGTACAAAGAACCAGAAACGCGAATAGTGATGTTATAGAATGCTTTCAAGGAAGACATGAATACTTTTAAATCAATCCAACCTATAAAAATTAAGCGACCACGAGGTATACCATCTTTACTCAATTTCTTTTCCATCTCGACTGCCAAACAAGGGTCAAGTATATCATACATTTCAAATGCTTTCTCTAACATGCAAGTTGCATCAAGTATAAGGTAAGTATTGTCTGCTGAAATGCAAAACACAAATCTTTGTGGAAGAAGAACAAAATCAGGGGTTGTGTTAAAGGAGTAAGTTTCATACATCTTACAAAACCTCATTTACACTATTCACATTTTCTCTCTGGGATTTAGGTTTTCCGAAGGTGCTCTTCGTAACCGGCGGAGCCCCTGCTCTTCAGCGAGGTTCCCCGACGACATCCTTACTTATTTTGCAGTGTTTTTTCCTGTTCTTTTAAGCTACTCTCTATTGTTGCTTGCTGGAATGATTGCATCGAGAAATGGAAGGTATAGACTTCGGTTTCAAGCGGAACGAAAAATAGATATGGAGATTTTTCTAGATTTGGATGGTGGTGGTCGAACTTAGGGGAGCTCGGGGACGGCATGAGGGCTTCATGGGTTGCTCTGGTCTTGATTTTGTGTGCATGTGGGTTTTTC
>JAYMTP010004229.1:0-15324 GCA_036897365.1 Geranium brycei | reverse complement strand
TTACCAACTGTGCACATTATAAATGTGCGCATGCACAAGCTAAGGACAACGCCTATTCAGAGTGTGCGCTGTTCTTAGCAACAGTCTCATAACGATCACAAAAACAGCCGACCGTTGCCAACGGTCGGTCAATTTTGGTCAAACTGTTCAGACTGCGCACATTCATTTATGTGCGCAGTTCTTAGCTTGTGCCTGCGCATTTTCATATGCGCAGGCGTTACCTTAACTACTGACTGCGCGTATGAGTTGTGCGCAATCCTTACCGTATCTTACGCCTGCGCACATGCTCTATGTGAGCAGGCGTTACGACAATATGGTGTAGTGAATGGGTTGTTTTCGTTTCGTGACATATGTTACTAGAATCTGAGATCAATTGAATATTTGCAGTGTTCTGTCTCTCCTCTATAGTGAGCTTCAAAACCTCAGGTGGGAACCAAACAATAGAGATGCCATGAAACACTAAGGGCTCAACAAAAGAGAGATTCAAAACATAAAACCTTCAAACATTGAATCCATGAATACCGGTTTTCTTAAACCCCCAAAACCCTAGAAAATGAAAACCTAAGACAGTGGCAATACCATTCAAAATCATACATTTCTAAATACCCAAAAAGGAACAATGTAAAAAAGGGTATCAAAACTGAAAACATATTTAATTGCTTACTTGATGAGTTATAATAAGTGAGAGCTGCTTGCAGAACCATATAATATGATAATTACTTAAATCTAATATTACATTTACACCCTCAGAATCACATCACACTGCTTGTGTGAACAACCAACCGGCTTCAACAGTTACACCTAATCAATTGCTGTTAGGATAAGTGAAATAGAAAAGGTTTTCTCTAGAAAAAAAAGGTTACTTTCCTTTCTTAAGTTTTAGCTGATTCTCCCTTACTTCTTCTTAATTATAAAATTTTTTAAGCCTTCTTAAGTTTTAAAAAGTCCCAATCAACTTATCTCCATTAGGTTTTTAAAAAGATTGATTAATTTTTTTTGAAATGACAAAAATAATTTTGTATTAAAAATTTTAAATTAAATAAATAAAAAATTATTTTAAACTTATTTAGTTAACGTAGGTAGTATCAGATACTTACCTTCGAGTCTTAAAAGATTCACGTTATTCATCACAGTTAATTTTGAGTAGTTGAAATCATAGTTATAAAGTCACGAATAAGTCATCTAGTCACTATCATCACGTGATACCAAACAGAAGGCCAAACATAAGAGCTATATGAAATAGTAATAAGATTGTGTTTAGCTTGTCCCAACCATTTCATATTCTTACTGTTTCATATCTTCTGCAATTATCTGTTTACTGGTTTTTAAGACTCATGAACCGTTTCAAATCTAAAATAACCTTTTTTTACTTATTTCTTTGAACTTTTTTTAAATGAGTGCCTCTCATATATTTTTGAAAGATAAAAGGACAAAAGAAGTGCCCTCCCAACTTTACTTTTCAAGTGAGTTGTTTTGTCGACTCTGATTGCTATCAAAGAGCAAGAACTTTGCTACACTTGGTGACGTGCATGAATAATCTCGGGCGTGGTCATTTGCATGAAGGAGCCACGTGAAAGGGAACCTGCTGAATAAACGCAAGGAATCAAGTAAACAGAGTCAAAACCAGTCCCTGTTTTTTAGCTTTTACTGCCTTTCGTGCTTAAGCAATTATTAGTTTTTTTCTATTTGAAGTTGTTGCTGTTTTGCTATAAATAAATCAATAGACAAAATCAGGAAATATCCTGTTCCAATATATTAGTTGTTCTCTGTTAAATTGTACTATTATTGCTTCTGTGAGTCTGCAAAGAGTGTGTTAGTGCGTCACTTGGATGTTGGCCTGAACTTGTAAACGAAGCAAAGCAGAGAGAGTTGGAGACAGACACATAAACCAGAAAGTGAACTACTGATTTCATTTGTTTTATACATATTTAAAGAAAAGAATTAACTGAAGAAATAAACAATAATAATGAGCAAGAAACGGAAAGAAAATAACTACTCCTAATT
This sequence comes from Geranium brycei, assembly GCA_036897365.1. NCBI lineage: Eukaryota > Viridiplantae > Streptophyta > Magnoliopsida > Geraniales > Geraniaceae > Geranium > Geranium brycei. Next base: position 13,320 of record JAYMTP010004229.1, on the reverse strand, counting down.
GTGTTGACTGGCGTTACTTGCGAGTCAAGTAATTGCCTTATTCTTCAAAGCGTAGTAAAGAGGGGGAGGCCACGTGCATGGATCATGCAGAAGACAAGAACACTCCAACAATCACCCCCTGATCTTGGCATCTGCACTTCATCCATCTTCAGCTTCACCCATCCCTTCACATATCGAAGAATATGTTTTACTGCTGCGAGGTGCTGCTCTCGAGGATTCTCCATGAATCTGCTTACTAATCCAACCGAGAATGCTAGGTCAGGTCGGGTGTTAACTAGGTATCTCAGACTTCCTATCAAGCTTCGAAACTTGGTAGCGTCAACCAATTTCCCTTTCTCTTCTTTCTTAGAGACAGCCTGTGCTCCATTGGGGTTTTGCATGGGTTGCAGTCTTTAAGTCCTCCATTCTTAATGATCTTCTCTGCATAATTTTGTTGACACAAGGTGAGCTTGGTGCTGCTCTGTTTGACCTCCAAGCCAAAATAGTAAGTCAGATGCTCTAGGTCACTCATCTCGAACTTTATCTTTATTTGTTTCTTGAATTTTGCCACTTCTGATGGATTGCAACCTGTAATTATGAGATCATCTACATAAACTCCAATTATTAGAGAATAATTTTTAATGTAGATAGCGTGTTCGAGTGAGCTCTTTTTGAAACCCAGATCTTTCAAACTAGCATCCAGTTTGGAGTTCCAGGCTGGAGGAGCTTGTTTGAGCCCATATAGGGCTTTTCTCAGTTTCAGCACGCTTCCAGGATGATCTTGGTCTTGGAAACCGGGTGGTTGAGTCACATATACTTCTTCGACTAGCTCTCCATTGAGGAAAGCTGATTTTACATCCATATGATGTACCTTCCAGCCTCTGTGAGCAGCAACAGCTAGAATCAACCTGATGGTTTCCATTCTTGCCACAGGAGCGTAGTCAATACACTTGCGTTGTGCATAGCCTTTTGCTACCAACCTGGCTTTGTGTTTTGACACTCTTTCTTCATCTTGTACACCCACTTCAGCCATATGACCTTCTGTCCTGGTGGGAGTGAAGTGAGAAGCCAGGCTTGGTTATCGAGGATACTCTGTATTTATTCCTCCATGGCCTTCTTCCAAGCTTTATCCCCAAGAGCCTTTTCGAGACTCTCTGGTTCCTCACCCGCATAGAAACAGGCTCTTCGTGCTCTGTTTCAACTTCTGTAGTTGTGTTGTAGATGTCTTCCTGTAATCTTACTCGCTTTGGTGTGGAGGATGTTGATGAAGCTTCTGAGGACGAATCTGCAAATGTTACCTCATCTTCACCATCTTGAGGAGGTGTTTCAGCTTCTTCCTCGTGTTGCTCTGTTTCTCTTTTCCATTCTACCAGGAAACTGTCAGGCTCTTCTCCCTCAGTTCCAGAACCCCAGTTCCAGCCCTTATGTTCTTCAAAAACAGCATCTCGACTAATAATTACTTTGTTAGTTACAGGATTAAAAAGCCTATAGGCTTCAGATCCGGTTTCGTAACCAATAAAGACTGCAGCTTCACTTGTGTCATCAAGCTTTTTTGGATTGCTCTTTGTAACCTTTAAGTATGCAATACATCCAAAGATGCGAAGATGACTTACTTGAGGCTTTTTGTTATACCAGGCTTCATATGGAGTCATGTTCTTCACACTTGTGGTGGCAGATCGATTCAGCAAGTAAATTGCTGTCGTGATGGATTCTCCCCAGAACTTGTTTGGCACACCTCTGTTCTTCAAGAGACATGTTGCAACGCCAACAATGGTCTGATTTCTTCATTCTGCTACTCCATTTTGCTGTGGAGATCGAGGAGCAGTGAGATATCTCATGAGGCCCTGCTCCTCACAGAACTGCTTGAAGCTTCGAGACATGAACTCTCCTCCCCTGTCGGTTCGTAGTGACTTCATCTTTCTCTCAGTTTCTACCTCCAGCTTTCATCAGGCTTCCCCACATGAAACGAGAATAGTCATCTACCACTAAGAAGAAATATATGTTACCTCGTGGTTGGTGTTTCTGGGCTAATTGGACCGCATAAGTCAGCGTGGAGGAGATCGAGCTTGTTCTCGGCTCCATACAGGGAGATTTTTGGGAACGGTTGTCTCCTCTGTTTCCCAATCAGGCAAGCTTCGCAAAGCTGTTCAGGATGATCAATGGGTGGTAGTCCAGTGACTATTTCAGTCTGAACCATTTTCTTCATTGCTTCAAAACTCAAGTGCCCAAATCTGGAGTGCCATAACCAATTTTTCTCCTCTATTTTCGCCAGTAAACACACAGGTGCTGCAATTTTAAGATTTAGGGCATATAAGCGATTCTTTAGGCTTGCATCAGGATTCTGTCCCAGCTCGTTCAGCATGATCAGCTCCTCTTTTTCTTCAACAGGTTCGAGTTTTTGTGTTCTAGCCATGAACAGAGCAGGTTCATCTTCATCGCATTGTTCTGCTTAGTTTACCTCTTCTTCTTCGCCCCTGCACTTATTTGCATAGTGACCATACTTGCCACAATTAAAACATTTTATTTTCTTTTTTGTCAACCTTCCGAGGTGAGTCGCGACCGCCTTGTCATCCCCGACCTCTTCCTCGTCCTCGACCTCTGCTCGAGCCTCCATTTCTTCCCTCCTTTGTCATCATGGCTTCCCACTAGCTTCGAGTGAGCAGCAACTGCCCATCGCCATCTTCTTCTTGCTCCCTGAGAGATGATTTAAAGGCTCTCAGACATCCACTGGCTTCGGAGACTGACATTTTTGTCATATCCCCACATTATGCGCAAATTTCTTTGGGACAGAACGAAAGAGTTTCTCAACTACACTTTCTTCTGTTACCACTCCTGACAGCTTCATGGAGGACTCACTTATGGATTCGTCTTCTGGCATAGTGAGTATGTCGAATTCGCGCTTTAGCACCTGGATATTGGCTTTGGTTACTCTGTCCTCGCCAATCCTCATCTCCTTTATAGCTTTCCAGGTCTCCTTTGCAGTTTCCTTCTCTGAAACCGCCATTATCATGTTATCTGGGATTGCCTGCAAGATTACTGCCAGCGCTGCCTGATCTGCCTCTGTGCTCATGGTGGTATCATCATCCACTCCATCCCATACTCCTGATGCCTTCATCAAGACCTTCATCTTCCTCGCCCATACCACATAATTGTTGTCTGTCAACATCGGGTACTAGATATGCACTCCTCCTCCTACTTGAAACCTAGGTTCTCAAGTCGAGGAGTTTTCCTCTATCCCTTTCTGTGCGGTATCGTCCACCATCTCAATCTCTGTTTTTCAAGCTCTGATACCAGCTGTTGGCCCTGAACTTGTAAACAAAGCAAAGCAGAGAGAGTTGGAGACAGACACATAATCCTGAAGGCGAATTACTGATTTCATTTGTTTTACACATATTTAAAGAAAAGAATCAACTGAAGAAATAAACAATAATAATGAGCAAGAAACGGAAAGAAAATAACTACTCCTAATTGTGCTGACTGGCGTTACTTGCGAGTCAAGTAACTGCCTTATTCTTCAAAGCGTAGTAAAGAGGGGGAGGTCACGTGCATGGATCATGCAGAAGTCAAGAACACTCCAACATTGGAAGCCCAGAATCTATAGCTTGTAAAGCTTGAGAGCTTATATATACAAGACACATACATACATGTCCTTCACTTCAACCTACAGCAATACAATGTTGCTCCAAAACCATGGTCGTCTACTTGTCTGCCTTGTCTTTCTGTTTCATCTCAGTCATCTACTCTCTTTTTCCAATGCTAGTCCCTTGTTGTGCCATTCTCTCCAAAGCCAGGCCTTGCTCCTTCTCAAATCCAACTTCGTAATCGACAAACATATTGGCTATTGTTATGAAAATCATCCAAAGACTGAGTCATGGAAGGAGGATACAGATTGCTGCTCCTCATGGGATGGTGTGACGTGCGACGAGGTGACGGGTCGCGTGACTGAACCTGACATGAGTTGCAGCCATCTTGTGGGTACCATCGATTCAAACAACAGCCCCTTCTCCTCCCACATTGCTCCTTACCTCCAGAGGCTCAACCTTGCTGGCAATGAATTCTTTGGCACCAACATATCATCTCTGTTTGGGTCATCCCTCACTCATCTGAAACCTTCCAGCTATCCAAAGTATACTAGATTTTGATGTGTTCTTGAGCCTCACCAATCTCAAGTACCTTGACCTTTCCAATAACAACATATCTTCGCCCACCTCTGCCTCCTCCAATACTAATCTCACTTATTCCTTGCCTAAGTTGAAGTATTTGTATCTATCTCATTGCAACCTCTCAACCAATTGCCTACATTCATAAAAGCCCTCACCAATTTGAGTACATTACATATTTCCAATAATAAAATTGAAGGCTCGGTTCCTAATTGGATGGATATATGATGTTGGAAAGTATACTATGTCTATAGTTAATCTTTTCGGGAAACCTTTTAACAAGTGTCGGTCATGGACTTCGTTGGAAAAATATTCAAATTATTGATTTTCATCCCAATTTGCTTCAAGGGCCCCTACCCATTCCATCAAAGACGGCCACTTTTTTCTCACTCTCTAACAATATTTTATCCAGAGGGATTGCTTCTTTGATCTGTAATCTAAGTGTTCTTGAAGTTTTTGACTTGTCGCATAATAAATTCAATGGTTTGATACCATGATGCCTTGGAAGCCTCAGCGGTCTATGATAGACCGTCTATCAGTGTTGAATCTAGGAGTGAACAACTTACACGGAATCATTCGAAACACATTTGCAAAGCGCAATAGGTTGAATTATCTTGTACTCAATGGAAATAAATTGAGAGGTCCAATTCCAAGATCATTGGCATATTGCCATAGCATGCAAATCATGGATGTGGGCAACAACATGCTTAAAGATACAGTCCCTCATTGACTAGAAACACTGTCAAAGTTGAAAGTTCACTGTCAAAGTTGAAAGTTCTTGTTTTAAGATCCAATAAGTTTTTTGGGGTCACTAAACAATTTGAAGGCCAAGTTTTGTTTCCCTAATTTAAGAATATTGGACCTCTCCATCAATAATTTTACTAGAAAACTACCTCATAAGCTTATCGAAAATCTAAATGCCATAATGAACGTAGATGATAAGCTTAAAGATGGTAGTGAGTATTGGAACCCCACACATATTACACAGTTGGAGGGTACTATTCTATGGTGATTATAGTCAAAGGGTCAGAGACTACATATGAGAAGATCTTGACAACATTTTAAGCTATTGACCTCTCAAGAAACAAATTTGAAGGACGTATAAGTTATTGGGAAACTTATTTCACTGAGAGGTCACTTGTCAAATAACATGCTGACGAGTCGCATTCCTTTATCTATGGGAGATTTTGTTAGTCTTGAATGGTTAGATCTCTCTTCCAACAAGCTAAGTGGGCAAATACCTAGAGAATTGACAGATATGACATTCCTTGCCGTCCTAAACCTTTCACACAACTAACTTGATGGACCAATACCGCAAGGTAAGCAATTCAACACATTTGCAAATGATTTGTTAAATAGATGAGGATCAATTTTCCTTATTGTATTAGAAAATAGAGTTGCAAATATATACACCTCTATGGAGTGTTTTACAAGCAAATATAAAACGGGAAATACAACCCCAAAGGAAATAAGATGACGATGACTTCCTAAAATACAACATATACAATAGGAAAGTGTAAATACAAGAAATAATCGCCCGAAGAATATTCGCCATGAATCCACCGCGATTTGCGCCCAATAATCCGCCAATAATGTGTCCGCTCTTTGAAATTTATGTATTTTTGGTTTGGTTTCATCTTTGGTTAAAGAATAGAGGGAAAAGACATAATACCATCCTCAACTAAGAAACCAATTCCACTTAATTATACCCAACTTCAAAAATGAATACTCCAAGACATTCGAAATGGACAGATGTTAAATATTTAGATAAAAACTATTCATTTTTAAAGTAAAAAGACAAAAATGTCTTTGGTCATACTTCAAATTCAAGTTTTTGCCCGTGGTTGAATTTTGAATCATAAATATGAATTTTGGTTAAGGAATTTAGTTCAGGTGAAAAAAAAAGAAACCAATAACATCAATTGAAAATTCGATATACAACCAGTGGCATTTTTTTTATTTTACACTAAAAGGTAACCGAAATCTAACATCGTTATCCAACTTGATACAAAATGAAACTTTACCGACATTGAAATAACTTTTCTAGTTAGGTGTGTATAATTGATAATGGTGTCAACCTAACAGTACTTTATTGAGATTATCTTTTTTTTATGATGCTCACCTGATGCAGGTTCATTCATGTAGCTTACAAGTTTTTTCCTCATTATTATTCGTTGTTTTGGTTAATCGGTTGAAAAGACCGGTGTTGTGTCGGTCATTGACAAAACCGAACCACAATAAATCAACCGAATTCTTTCGATTTACCGATCAATCAGTATGATTTGGTCTAATTATGATCCGTCCTAACATGGGTTAAGGTTTTGAATTCGATGGCCTAAAATTTTGAGCAAGTATTTTTCATCATTTTACAAATATTTGATATTAAATAAAGTCTATCTTCTTTTGAAAAATAAATAAAGTCTATCTTAATAATAATAATATAATGCATTTAGAAGTTGAATGTAATAACACAGTATAAATAACAAGTGTAAAGCGCCGTGGAAACTGAATAATATTATTGATGGGCAGGTGATAGTGAGGTGGGTACGTAGGGTCATTAATTGGGCGGTACTGCGAATATGACTAATGACATAAAATTCTAAGGATGGCAGACAATGAAAGTATAATAAGATTTCATTTAATGTAATACAGTTTGGAAGTTGAGTTCCATTTAATGTCTGTCTGTCATCAATTGTTCATACCATATCCATCTTACTTTTACATCTCCTTTCATTCAATCCCACCAACTCCTCTTTTTAATTCATTATATACGGTTTCGATGGTAAATGTGGTTAATAAAAAGTGACTTTTATGGTATATATTCTTTTTAGGAGTAATTTCATGTCAGTACTTTAAGTTTGTCTCATTTCGGATTTAGTAGCTCTTAAAAACGTTTTTGTCGATACTAACCACCAAATCTTTTAAATGTCTAAAATACCCTTATTATAACATTTTCAAATAATAAAATGATTATTTTGCTCTCATTCAAATAACAAACTAACCCTATAATTCAAGGGTATATTTGTCATTTCAGTTAAAATTAAAAATAATTATCAAATAATAATATTTTGAAATAAACAAAATTAAAAATAAGTGTGAAATTACAAGTGTGCCCCCCTCTCCTTCTCCTTCCCAGATATGTTCTCATTCTCTCTCTCTCTTTCCTAGATCTGTACTTGTTCTTTCTCCCTCCTTCCTAGTTCAGTCTCTTCTACTCCCCAACGTGAGCTCCACCCACTGTTGAAGGAAATTACAAGTCCCAGTTCAGTCCAGAGACCCACTTTATCATATCTGAGTAAGACAAGTCCTGCTCGCTCTTGACGGATCTGAGGATGGAGAGTCTCATTCTCCGTCGCCGGTGACTCAGGCAGCTGTTGAAATAATTTAGCCCCAAATTAAAAAAAAACAAACTGATATACTCAAACCAATAAATTCTTGGTTTTATGTTAACCCAAAAAAGTATTACATGTTTTACAAGAATCATATAGTTTCAATAACATTCCGTCCAAGGAAGAGAGCAAGGCAGAGAAATGCTTTTCTCAAAGAGAGAAAAGCTTGTCGATGAAGAGGGGTGTCAGTTTCGGCCACAGAAAAGAATTGGAGAGGGTGAGAAAAGTTGAAGAGGGTTGAGGGTAAAATAGTAATTTTACAAGTTGAATTTTTTTTTTTTTTATAAATATTTATTATGTATATTTGGAAAGACTAAATTGCCTTTTAATCATAAGTTAAATTTGTTATTTAACTAAAGGTAAGATTGTTATTTCATATTTAACAAATAATTAAAGCATTTGAAATGAAACTGTAAGGGCATGTTAGACTTTTTACAAACCAAAACCGTTAAATTTAACGGAAGTTACTCTAAGTGTAACAAAAATCAACTTGAGTTATCGACAAAAAACGTTTTAAACTTGGGGTACTGAATTCGAAATGAGGCAAACTTGGGGTACTAACATGGAATTACCCCTTGTTTTTATTTTAGATTTCTTTTTAAAAATCCCTCCTTTAAACTAATATGTATGTCCTCATTCACATAATCACAGTTAGGGTTATAAAATCTTTAAATCAGATATTGACATTCTATTTCAGATTTGATGGGATAACAACACTTTCCTTAAACTCATTTGCTCCAGGTATCTCAATTCGACAGGGCAGAATGTGAATTATTAAATCTGTCATAAACTCGTTTCGTTGTCATTTCTACTTTAAACATGTAATCCACTAACATCTGAAACTTCTGACATCGTAGGGGATCAGATGTTAATATAACATGCTCAAATATATGATCAGATTAATCTAACTGAAAATAAGAATAAATATAGGGCGGATTATTATTACGTTCTCATTTGTATCTCGCATCTCATTCTGATTTCTAATTTTTTTTTGTTTCCCCAGAAAATTGTTATTTCTCTAAACTCCTCCAAAGTGTATATCACAAAATAATTTTTAATTGCAACAATATATTAAAGTTTAACTTATACAATTAAGTTTCACATATCAAGTATGTTATGACATGGGGATAAGAGGTGGAATTTTTTTTTTCGAAATCAACTTAAAACCTGCTATCTTGAATCTGACAAAGTGGAGAAGAGGGTTATAAAACTCTTCCCGAAGTCACCAAAGGAAAATATCGTGAACCTTACAGGTGTTAGAAAAGGAGTTTTTCCATAAACAATATTACAACAAAAACAATATTAAGAAGAATTTACAAAAGGTTACAATCTATACTGTCACTGTCCGGAAGGTATAACAGGAGGTACAAACATTCGAAAATTTTGCTCTTGGTGACGTTGTATTATTTGTTTCGTCCTCTACAACTTTATAGTTTTGGTTGGAGATCGATTCTAGCTGTAAGGACTCCGTTTGTATTAAAACATATTCGTCGACGGTACCGAATTTCACCAGACAGCCTTTCGCTCCTTGTTCATGTGGTTTTTATTGAGGATCGAGACTGATTTTCTTAAAACCAAACTTTAATTTCATGGTAAACTTGCTTAAGAAAACTTGATTGAACTTTAATTTATGTACAATTGATCAAACTTTAATTTCACAATAAAGTTGCTTAAAAACTTGATTTAATTTATCACTACGTACCTGTAAAAACTGCCTCTGTCCGATGCCATTAAGATAGTAATACTTCTCCAACCCAAAACTACTCAATCAATTTGCAAGTCAATGACGATTATGGCTTGATTGGGACCGAAACATGATCCATTATTGCTTTGATGGAGTCATTGCTGGGACATAAGGAGTAGACTGATTCCTTGGAAAACTTTTCATGAATTAGAGATCACACAAATATTATTCATAAAAATATATTTTATAAGTAGCGTTGACTATTTCCCAGTCAAGTTCTTTCATTTTTTTTGTTGAAAGAAGTCAAGTTCTTTCATAATCCTTACAGTTATGCAGCCATAAATATTTTACATCAGAGAAGGAAAAAGACAATACCGTATTTTTAAGGCATGTAATAATTATTTTTTAAATTTAGTTCTAGCTTCAGCTTTTTTCTTCAGTGTCATCGTATACTAAGAGTACAAGAGCATCATTCCAATAAAATTGGATAACCTCCAAAATTATATTTATCTATAATTAGCTCAATCTCACATAATTAAACCTAAAAAAATTTCTAAGCGTTTCTTAGAATAACGCTTTTCTCACTCAATATTTTTCTGTTAGGTTTTGTTAAAATTTTATATTGAAAGACGAAAATACCCTTAAATGTGTAAAATGTGCCATATTTTACCATATCTTTCCTTCCTCTCTCCTCCCTCTCTCTTCCCCAATCTTTCCGTCTCCTCCATTGCCAGCACCGTTGTTGTCGCGGTCTTCACTGCCATCTGTACAAAGTGTTGTAAATGGCGGCCATCATGAACCCAAAAATCAAACGAGCGCCACGTCGTGACGCCATAGCGTTTTGGCCGTTTTGAGCCAGTTTTGTACTAATTTTAGATGATTTTGTACCAATTTGGGCCGGTTTTGTCCAAACTAATTCATTTTTAAAAAAAAAGTTGAAAATACTATAACTTGTAGCATAATATGTGTTTTTTTATTACATATGTAAATTAATTTATGTTAAAAAAATAAAAAATACAAAAATGGAAATCCGTCATGCTCCCGCCGTGGCCCCGAAGGCCCCTGTCTGTCATCATAGTGTCGTGTGACATCTACAACCTTGGTACAAACTGAAACACACTCTTATGGCATTCATTGGATCCAACAGTACAACTCCACTTTTACCTTTCTTACCTGATTTAAGATAACAAGCATCCCTTCTAGAAACAATACTCGACTGGAGAATTGTTTTGAGTTTCCAATTACAAGTTTAGTTTCCTTATTTAATTTTTTTTCCTTAATTTATACACAACATCCATAATCATGTTCGAAAGTTAAGTGTCTGGGATTTTATTTGCGTGCTCAGTTTGCATTTTTAGAAATGTCGGCGTTCAAGTTGATTGTTTGCTGTTAAAATTATAATATACTGAACTATCGCATCTTACGAGAATAGCTTACTTCGAACAAAAATCTACGGTCTCGTAGAATTTTGGCCCATCCAATAACAAAAATTAGAATTTGTTCATTCTTTCGATGCATTTGAAATGATACAAAGTCACTTGTATATGGTATTCGGAGAGCGAATAGTGGGGTTCTAAACAACGCCATTCATATCAGGAAAATCAAACTTGGGAGTGCCACTAAGTCAAGGTCTAGATCGGAGAATTCTAGTAGAACTAGAGGTTCTTGTTTTTGGGAAATTTAATATGAAAGTGCCAGAAAGGGAGGAGACGGAGAGATTTGGGGGAGAGAGGGAGGAAAAAGAATGGAGGAGATAGATGGTAAAATAATGACACATTTTGCAAATTTAAAATACGTTTGAGGGCATTTTCATCATTTCAATCAATTTCAACGAAACATAATTGATAATGGTAGAGTGGGAAAATGTGATTCTAGGAAAATTGCGTTGAGAAAAAATAATACTAAGTGTAGTTATGTGAGATTTAATGGTGTAGTTATCCGAGGTTATAAGACAAGCTTTAATGGGTCTCCTTGAAACGCTTAGAAAGTTATCGTATAAAATGAGATTACAAAAATATCATTTTAACGGGGTTCATATTATTATTTTTTACCTTTTCCTCCCTTATATGTATGGTGCTTTGACGAGAAAATCTCTTGTGAGATATTTCACTCCCGTATGCAAAGAAAATGCACTGGTCGTCGAGTAATAAAGGCCGTAAATAAAGATCAAGTTATCAATCCCATGAGGAGCTGAAGCTAGTGGTTGCCTAGAGTGTTGTGTTTAGTTATGGTCGGGTTTGAGCGAAATAAAATTGGTGTTGTAACTGAAAATCTAGCATGCAATCTACCAATCAAATCCAAAAATCACTAACAAATCCTTAACTCAAACAATCTAATACAAGTAATCAATCACCAAAGTAATAACAATGGGTATTGAGCTTTCAAGAGTTGCCGAGGGAAAATGTTGAATTACTTTACTCGGTTTAGAGAATTTAAACTGTCTTAGGATTGTGTTGAATGTGACCCTTACCCAAAATGCACTCTACGAAACCATCAACGACATAAATTACCTACTCGGCTGTAAGGTAGCTAATGTTAGGTCGAGTTCGAGGTAATTAGATTTAAGGGCCTTGATGTGAATGGTTTCTCTGAATTCATTCGAGTCAAATTGTGCCACTTTTAACCTGATTTGGTCATGATCGAGGGTGTTTTGTTCCATATAATGTCAATTATGCTTCACAAGGTATGCATGGGCATTTAAGAGGAAAATAGGGCACAATCGGAGCGAAAACAAACAAAAGGCTAGAGTTGGGAGACGTTAAAGTGAGTGGCAGACGTCACGTATTCATGACACACCATTTCACCTGCCAGAAAAAGGACACCACTATAGAACTTTCAGGAAGGACAGGCGGGGGTCCAGTGGCGATAGTCTATCTCGTTAGTCCAGTCAACTCACCCGCTGTAAACATGACAATTCTCAGGAAGGAGATGTGGAGGTCAAGTGGCGGACGTCTATTCCCCCACTCTACCGAATTCATCCGCTAGAGACAAGTCACCACAAGAGACCTCTTAGGAAAAAGAGGCGGGGAGTCTATCCCACCACTCCTCACTCGCCACAAGTCGTTTCGAAGTGAGGCTCGCCACCCTGGTGAGGTCGACACCGAGTCACCCCTTCTCAATGAGAAGCGAAGCTAAGCTCACTACAATATCTCATGGGTGATTTACCCATGGTGACTGTCCGCAAAAAAAAAATATCACGGTCACTGGTAAGCAGGCGTTGACCATGGTGTCTCCATCAGACTAAGGAGAAAAATTGGTATGGATGATTCAACCATCAAATTATGGGTCTCTGAGAAAATTCGATTAGGGGTAAAAATTGAAATAAGAACCGTTGTTTTCTTCGAAATTATCCCCCACCAAACCACCATCTTGTTGCTTTCTCAGTCTTCAACTCCGAGAGATTTCGATTTGGGCTTGAAACTGAAACCGTCGTTGATCGATCTGCCTGAAAATCAAACCTCGAAGGAGGTGATTCGAGTGATTACATGACACACCGTAAGAAGAAGGTAACAACCGATGTTGAACAAAGAAGCCTCTCTCAAATTTGTGAAGATGGGAAGATGATGTCATCTCACCATATAATGACATCATAAACTAATAATTTAAATTTTAAACACTTTTTTTTTATAAATATAGTGGACATTACGAACAATTCACATAAAATTGACCCATCATGAATGGTAAAACAAAAAACTAGTTCACCGTAATAATTTTAGTGTATAGTTAACCGTAATAACATAAATAGAGTGAAAATTTTAGATTCAAATTCTAGTTTGAACTTGAAGAGAGAGAGAGAAAAAATCAGAAATTGAGTGAGAGTGAGAGTGAAATGGTAATTATTTGAAAATTTGATAATTAAATAAAGGTAATTTTGACTTTTTACGTTTAGAAACAAAATTTTCGTCTAAAATTTAGTGGACAAGAGTAACGTGTAAGAAAAATAAAAGGGGAAATGACAGATTGATACACCCAAAAGATACAGTTTCTAACTTTGATACATTTAAGTTTAAACTTGTCATTTCCGCTCACCGGATTTGCCATTTTTTTTGTCCCATCACTAACGGTGTTAGATTTTGGATGGAAAAATTTTATTTTGTGTGAAAAGTCA
>JAYMTP010004228.1:0-15325 GCA_036897365.1 Geranium brycei | reverse complement strand
TAATTTATTTAATATAAATAAAAAATAGAAATCTGCCTAGTCCCTACCTACTACTCGTCTAAGCCCTCAGAGGCCATGTCCAACTGACTGGTGCCTACCGATTTCTACAACATTGATTATAAGGCTTTTTTAATCAGCAAAGATCAAAATCACGAAGAGAATCGTCAACAGCAGGATTCGAACCTGCCTAGGCAAAGCCCAACAGATTTCGAGTCTGTCTCCTTAACCACTCGGACATATTGACATTGACCTATGGATCAACGGTTTGATTTCTCAAACTTCAACGGTTGATTTCCCCGCCTGGCAACAGTTTGAGTTTTGGTTCTAAAATTGAAATAACTATATAATTTTGGTTCGGTTCCAGCTCTTAAAATACGGAACCGTCAGGTACCTGTCTAGAATCAAACCGATTATCTGATTAGTTACTTACCGAGATGAGGAGGATATGCTATTTATCTTTTATTAGTATTTTATTTGCAAAATTTATAATTCGATTAAGTTGTAATAATTAAATTTTACTATTTAATTTTTGTTAAAACTTTTAATACTTACAAATTTAAATTTTTTTGTCCAAAAATTATGATCAAGGTCATCTTATTCAAATCATAAATCACATAATTAACAAAAATTGAGAATTGACCGGTTCTAATGAGTAGAACCAAGGAACTGAATCAAGTACAGAACCGAATCAATCCTTTATGTAATGGTTCTGGATCCCGTTCTCAAAAATAGAGAGCCAATAAATCTAGTTCGGTCCAATTCCGGACCCGTGCCCACCCCTACTTCTCTTGCCTTGCCCCTTGATCCTTGTGCAAATCCATGGTTTGTATTTTTAATTTTTTTATTGGTCTAATATAATGCATTTTTTGTATTTTATCCATGAAATGTCTTTAGGTGTATATATAAATAGGTAGGTTTTGATATTACGATTTGATTTTATTCAATAGATACAATTAGTTATGAGAATATGGTTGCACATGGGTTACGTTCAATTAAGGTGAATCCAACTCATGAGAGTCAAATGTCTAAGGTTGTTCTATTTGGACAAAATTGAAGTTAACGTCTCATTAATCACGATAGACAAATTCAAGGGTTGATAATTGAATTTATGGGATCTGATCAGAATCAGTGTCCTTCAATCATGCATTAATAACGTAAAGCTTCAAAAGTTATTGGCCTTTAATTTGACTACTTCAATCTTCTTTACTTGTTCGTCCATCTACACCTACTTTTCTGGATACATGCATTGTTCTATAACAATATGTAATTAGAACTCAAAAAATAAATAAGCTGATAAATCAAGGTCAGTTTTCAATAACGAAGCATTTTCTATTAATCATTACGAACAAATAATGTTCAAAATAAAGATATATTACAAGCCATCATAAATTGTAACATTATACACTAAGTAGTAACGATTACCAAATAAACTATATACTAATTAATTAATCTATTAACCAATGTTCTTAGCAATCTCTACGAGGTGACACAATACAACACCCACTGAGGTTGGCACGCTCAATGCTATAACGGCAACAACCCCTAAAGCCAAGCTCGGCCTCGTCCTCAACAAAAAACCCTGCAACAACCCGACCGCCTCGCACACATCCGAACCATAATCCGCATAATAACTCTTCTCCCACTCCATCCAGTCTTTGGGAATAAGCTCATCGCCCTCCTCCGCCAGCTTCATCTCGTGAATCCGCTCTCTAAGCACAAACATGTTGTCGTCCACAATCCTACCGCGCCCGTGATGATCATCTCCTCTCTTCGCAGAAATTCGAACATCATTACTCTTAATGTATTCTGATTTTTGGCGCGTCCCGCCAAAAATCAGAGAACGTGGAAGGACAAGAGAATTAAGACTCATGGTCATAGGATTGATTTTATAAACTTTGTGGATGTGTTATGATGGGTGAGACAAATATTGGGAATGTGTGTTTATTTATAGTTATAGAGTGACGCGTAAAATTGGCGCGTAGCGTTGAGGTCGTGAGATTCGGAGAAACGGTCATGAACATGAGTGTTGGGTTCGGGTGTGAGCGTGACGTGCGGTGTAAGCTACATTCCTTAATCATATGGACGAGAATGTTTAGATGGGCGGCTACGGCCACGTCTACGACCGGAGCTAACCGCTACGGCGTCACGAGCCGTGGGATTGACGGTTTCTAGACCGTAGCGGTTTAATTCGCGTGAGTCTTTCTTATCCAAATAAATAAACACTGTTTCGCTCATAAATGACGCATGTGCGCTTAAATCTTAATCATTGTCAGCCACATGTAATTCCACGTCACCGGAGGTGTTGCGTGTTCCTCACCGTACCAGATAATAGCCGCATAGTGCCATGCCCGACACCGTCTCTGTCTACGCCTTTTCGCAAATACCGTAACGGTCCCACTGAGTTTTGATCCTGTACAGTTGTGCTTGGTAAAACCGTCCGGATCTTGCCACGTCAGCACTTGGTGGGTCCCACATGGCGGTTCTCTCCTCTTCCTCGAGGCTCGAGAGAGAGAGAGAGAGAGCTTCGCGAGCCATCAATGGCGCTGAACAACACCAAGGAGGAGCCAAAAACGGCTCCTCAGCCCGATCGGTGGTACAATCTGACCCTGGGCTCCTCCTTCAGCCCCGATTCATCGAACAAGTACTGTACGCTCAGATGTATGTTTCTGTTTGGTTCCCTGGAAAATTGAAAATTACTGTTCGATTTTGGTTTTGGTTTTGATGTGTTTGTAATGTTGCTTGGGATGGTAGATGAGTTCAAGCCGGCGTCGATCGACAAGGCGAAGGCGGGGACGATGCACAAGAACAAGGAGAGTAGGGTTTCGGTGGAGTTCCAGAACAACCAATTGGGGAGGCCCAAGGTCGCGTTCGAAGGGAGCAGCGAGGACTACAAGGACAACGATGCCGTTTTGTTCTTCGACGGCGAATCGTTTCGGCTGGAGCGCCTCCACCGCGCCGTGAAGCAGCTCCGGCATTGCCGGAAGCCTGGCGAGTCCGCCGCCGCCGCCGTTTCAGCGGCGGAGCGGTTGTCTCCGGTGGCGAAGCCCGGCAAGTCGTCCTCGAAGACGAGTACAATCTCGTTTCCTGCTGTTCCTGTGAGTGATTATTTCAATTTCTTCAGTTTTTTTTGTTTGTTTTGTTCTTCAGAATATGACTCATACAGTTCTGTTATTAACCAGAGATGAATTGATTGATTAATCGACTCACACCAGTATAAATCTTGAAGTGTTGATTATAGCAAATGGTCTACTCGATTTGACAATGAAATTGTGATCACTGATCATTGTGGTTATTGTTGATTCAATGTTTTATTTTCAAGTGAATTGAACTAGGATTTTGGAATCGTTGAGCTGTTGGGTTACGTGGACTTTGACTGGTACATATCTTCTTGCAGATGATAGGTTTTTAGCTCAGTCTTAATCAAAGTTTGAAGTTTACTTGCTATGCTTGTGTGTCTTTTAGTTTCTAAGTGGAATGACCTATAAATTAATTAGTTTATTGTTCCTTCTCATTTTGAGTTGTTTTGGGTATTTTTTGGGATGGATTGCTGCAGGTTGAAGTTGAACGAATTGATATTGGCGAGCCTGAGATACCAGGTATTTGCCACGTGCTTTTTATGTTTCCGTTTATCAATTATGCAGTTATTTACACACTAAATTGAAAGGATCTGGCAATATGCCAGTGCAAAGGATGCAGAAATGAATGCAACGGACCAAACTTTCTGTTGAGAACGGCTAGCAATTACAACATTTATAGGATAGAGTAATGCACCTACCGTGGTGGTCTTTTTCAATAGTCTGTGACATTTGTATAAACTGACATGAAACCTTCTACAGTCTTATCCATATGCTTTTCTTGTTAGCGTCGATTTGAAAGTATGGACTCATTTTATGAATTTGTTTGAAAATTTGGATAATTTTAGGCTCATACCTTTTCTTTCCCTGCCTTCCTAGCTTTGGTCGCTTAGTCACAGATTATATTGGCATCAGTGTTTGCCGAACTCTTAGCTATTAAACATGTTTTTCCTGTACCTAGAGTCCTAGACAATGAAAGCAGTGCCCTTTATATTTTGCTAGGTGGAATTGGAAACCACTATTTAATAATCTTACAAAACTACATCTATTTTTACTGATTTTCTCTGATGGAAGTAGTGGACTTTCATAGTTAATGCCAAATATCTCTCCTAGCTTCTTATAAAAAGTGTCATCAGTTTGTGAGTCGGGCATGTACTTCTGTGGGGTTAAAGTAGGCTTATATATATGGTTAAAGTTTAATCTCCCAAATTCTTATCATTTTGGGGTTAAAGTAAGCTTATGTATATAGCTTTTCTATCTCTGTTGAAATAATTGGCATTATAGTTTGCATGGAACGCCTGATCTTTTGTATAGACAAATACCCTTTTCTTTATCAGCGTATAGACAATTACCCTTAATTTTGATTAGCTTCTTGGTAAGTTCCTGCACTAGCTGGTTAGTCTTCTCTAGTTTCAGCCATCAATCTTGATATGTCTTTTTTCAACACTCTTTATACCTAAGGATATGGGGGGATGATTTCACTCACACAAGGTTCTAGACCAACTAGCCTGCTGCTCATCATCGTTGTTTCTAATATCTATGTAAAACTGGTAGGGTTACATCTATTAATATAGTCAAGTAATTGTATTTTGAAGAGCTTCATGTGCAGCAATTACTGATGTGGCTACCTATATATTTGCATTTCCAGAATTGTATTTTCATGAACCATTTGTAACATGACAGGTCCAAAAAACGTCAATAAAGGCATTTTGGAACGCCACGATCCACCAAATATACCCACTGCCTCACCTGTCCCAAAGAACGACGAATATGAGGAGGAAGATCAAGAGATAGACATTGACGACATATTTGGCAATGGAACACCTGATAACGGAGATGCAGCCGAGGGAAAATCAAGCCCTGATATAGGCATGAACCCACATCATGGGAATGAAAGCGATGATGAGATTGCTGTAGATGTCAGTGGCGATGAAGCGGACAAGGGACCTAACGCAGCAGAAGCGCTTAGAGCCCAAGTCAACAATGCAGGAGGTCGAGATGAGCAAAGCTCCAGCTCGAGTAGCAGCAGCAGCAGCAGTGGGAGTGGAAGCAGCAGCAGCGATGGAGGCGACAGTGATGACGATTCAATTACATCTATCTGATTGATTTTGCTGGTTTAACACAAATCAAACTCAAGATTAGGCAAAGGAGAGAGAATAGCATGCCAAAATCAGGGTGGATTTACATTTAGCATAATATAGAACATTACAGATTGATTCAACACAGATATGTGATGGTGAAGTCGGAACTAATTTTTCTCAACCTTTTTGCCACAAAATGTTGGATTTAACTGATTTTTCATTATTGAGTATCCTAAAATTGTAATACACTGGATGCTGTAGAACATATTGAGATAAATCAAGTACGAATTTTTGGCTATCCCTTTAGTGCAGTGTTTTAAAAAATCTCCGGCCGTCCGATTCATCTTCTAATAATTTCTAAAAGGCCTTTTTTGGTTCGATTAGCCTCAACATTTATTAGAATATTGGTAATGCAACAAAAAACTTCTATTTTGTGAAGATTTGATTTGTTTTCTTTTGGTTGGCAAAAGAAACTTTGTGGCTAAACTTCCAAATGTTTTCAAGTTAATTGAACAGTGAGGGTACTCTCTCACATGCTGAGATTAGAAACAACAAGTTGTAATGAATTTGTGCATTAAGTCTTAGAATAATTGTCAAGCCTGAAATTAAATGTAAAGATTATAGACCATCAGGCATTACTAAAAGTAGTTATCAAATGATAATTATAATTCAAGTATGATAAAGACAAAAATTATCATTAAATAAAACTCTAATCCTTCACCCACCCATCAACAATAAGAAATACACACTTCACTCCACTCTCTCCTACGTCGCGTGGGCACCACTTTCCAAAATCTTTTTGTGAGATCCTACTTAAATTAATCAAAATAATTAATGCTAATGTCATATAAATTTAACGGAATAATTTACAAATCAGACAAACTAAATTGGACAGGAAAAAATAAATTCAATGTTTTTTCCTGAAATCTAAAGAAACTTGGAGACCCATTTTGCTTGTAACCCCAAATCCAATCCTTCTGGAATCATCAACCTCCATTGCTGAGCATCAATCAGCAACAAGACAGGTACGAGTCACTGTCCAAAGCCACAGTGGATACGATTTCGAAATTGCTCCCGAAAAAATCTGACCCCATCACCCATCGTCTTCTTCAATCTTCAACAACACCCATCTCCCGAATCATGTTACAGGGACTCCAAGATCTGGTCGGACCCATCTACTCGATCTCCGAATTGAAGAAGACCCAGACCTTAAAGCTCCTGATTTGAACGAACCCACATGCTCGAAGAAGAAGGAGGAGCTCAGATTTGAGTATGGGAGCTGAGAGGAAGTGGTTCTTTGCTCTCTTCTCGGTGGCTCTGCTCTCTCTCTTCCTGCTATTGCTCTCCTCGGCCTCCGATTTCAGCTCCCCGAAGCTCTTCCCGTCCCCAATCCAGCACGGAGTTCACTCGCCGCCGGCGTTCGCGTACTACATCTCCGGCGGGAGCGGCCAGAGGGACCAGATCTTCAGGCTGCTGCTCGCCGTGTACCACCCGAGGAACCGGTACCTCCTGCACCTCGGGTCGGAGGAGTCGGACGATGAGCGGCGGCGGCTGGTCGCGGCGGTGAGGGGTGTTCCGGCGGTGAGGGCCTTTGGGAATGTGGATGTGGTGGGGAAGCCCAATTACATGACTTACATGGGCTCGACCAGTATGGCCGCCACGCTTCGGGCAGCTGCTGTGCTGTTGCGGGTCGATGGAGGGTGGGATTGGTTCATTGCATTGAGTGCCTCTGACTATCCATTGATCACCCAAGATGGTATGTTGTTTTTTGGCCTCTTTTGATTCAGTTATGGAAGTAAAGTTTGTGTTTTTCGAGTTTAATGTTAGAGATAATGTGCTCTTTATGAGGATTGTGTAGCTGTAGGTGTAATTAGGTGTTGGTTTTGATTGGAACTTCCTGTTGTTTTGGGCCATTTGCTGAACTGGTTCATGGAGTCATTAGTTTAGATTTGGCATTTGTCAGTTGGTATGGTGTTTGAGAGATAATGTGGAAATGGGGAGAGGGATTTCTAAGAATCCAACTTTACGGTTGATGAAATGATCTGATTATGCAATTTTTTTTGTGTTGTTCTTTGCCTTTTATTGATCTTAGCATAAAATAGGGAGATTTCTATTTCTATTTGTGTGGTGTAGTGATTGTGAAATGAAAAGAAACTATTTATTTCCAAGGTAGAATTTTCATCTGTCATTCTAATCCATTGTATGGCCAAGATTGTCTCAATTGTGGAAGTGGAACTTGACCTAGATGATGCCAAGTATTCTCCAACTCTAGATTCTTTCGGCATTTCAAATATTAGACTACAAATATATAGGTGTTATGGTGATAAGATGAGACTACCTTTCTTGCTGCCATTTAATGAACCTCCCTCCTAAGAAATGAAAGGAGGTGCCTTTTCCTTTGAATTATTTCCCGGCCTGATGAGATTAGATTGTCACGTTTGATTAAATTCCTTCTTTTAAGTGCAAGCCTGGAAGAAGATAATCGATTGGCTTTCCTCTCGAAATTTGACATGGAGTGATATAGATTGAACTAGGAAGATCCCAGATCTGATTTTATTTTTTGGTTGCTACTCATTTTCCACTGGCCCTTTCTTAGGAAACATCTTTTATCCTGCATTAGCATCTGAAATCGACTCCAATTCCCCTTATTCAACAAGGAATCGGCTTAGTTGACTCTGCTCCTGTCTAATTTAGACTCAATTTTCTAAATGGGCCTAAAACTATCACTTCAATAATTTCTTTATCTTCTAGCATATTTGACCCTTTATTCACTCTCTTACTCTTGATAAAGTTACTCTTCCAATGAAACTCTTATTTGCAACGCTCTTAGTCATGATGTATTTTACTAGGCATTCTCACTTTTATAGGCCCCTTCTCCATCCTTTAAGAGTTTTAATAAACCTAGATTTTAGTGTGTGCTCCCGCTTCCTTTGTTCCTCTCTTCTTTTTTATAATACCTCTGAACTTATATTAGCATTGCTGATAGAACATTTACTTGTTGAAACAATATGCCTGCATATGAAAGGAACACTTTGTTCTCCATTTATATTCAATTAAGTTTTTGTTCTCCATAAAGGTATTAGCAGGTATCAAAGTTGCTATGATTGCTACAGAAGTGTAGATATGATTACTATTTGATCAGAATACGAGTATTGCATTATTTAGGCTTTTGTGCAGCTTCATAAATTTTCATGTGAACGGTAGACAACGGTACTGATTAATGTTTTTTTTCTCATCTCCAGATCTATCCCATGTGTTCTCCTCTGTTAGTAGGGATCTCAATTTCATCGAACACACCAGTGATCTTGGATGGAAAGAGTAAGCAAACCTTCTTTATCATTAATTTGCTACTTTTACCCATATTTTTGTCACTTGTTTTTATTTAGATCTTGTTTATATTAACCTGTCTCTTTTGGGTTGCAGAAACCAAAGAATTCAGCCTGTTGTCGTAGACCCGGCAACTTACTTAGCCAGGAGGAGCCAAATATTCCGAGCCACACAAAAACGTCCAACACCCGATGCTTTCAAAGTTTTCACAGGTGAAGTCTGTTCCCTACAGTACTTGCACAACCTTGGTCTTAAACTAGCGAGGGCACTATTTATATTTTTTTACTCTGCAATTTAAGACAATTATATTAAAGAAAAGAGAAACGATTCCCAAGTTGGGAAAAGAAACTCTAAGAACATTACAATGAAATTGAAAGAAAGAAATGAAGTGAAATAAAACAACAAGCCTAAGGAACGGCTTGGAGAGATGACGTTTTATTTTCTGTATGGATCTGTTGAAATGTTTGAATCATGACCTCGTCGCTGTATTTATCAGTGTGCCTTTCCCGTTTTCTGCTTTACAGGTACCCCGTGGGTCTTCCTCAGCCGACCCTTCCTCGAATTCTGTATTCTCGGCTGGGACAACCTCCCGCGGACGCTGCTCATGTATTTCACCAACGTAGTGCTTCCCGAAGAGGGTTATTTCCACACTGTGCTCTGCAACTCACCCGCGTTCAAGAACACTACAGTGAACAACGATTTAAGATACATGGTCTGGGACAACCCCCCCAAGATGGAACCCCATTTTCTTAACAGCTTGAATTATAATGAAATGGTTGAGAGCGGGGCTGCCTTTGCAAGACAGTTCCAGAAAGACGACCCTGTGTTGGACATGGTTGACAAGAAGATCCTCAGACGCGGGCCAAACCGAGCTGCTGCTGGAGGGTGGTGCAGTGGGCGAATGGGCTGGTGGACGGATCCTTGTTCCCAGTGGGGAGACGTCAATGTGCTGAAGCCCGGGCCTCAGGCGAAGAAGCTGGAAGATAGCGTAACGAACCTTCTGGACGATTCAGAGTCGAGTCAGTGCAAGTGAAGACTCCTACTTTGTTCGTAGTCGATTAAGGTACATTCTTTGGTCTTAAAGCCTATTCTTTTCGTGGAGCTTCAATGGCGGAGGAGTGAATTGGTTTTGATGTTTTGGACTGTGTTTATGGCTGGCTGGATACTATTTTATTGTCTTGGCAGCCAAATTCAATAGTCTTGAAACTCAATGAAAAGATCCTCCTTTGTGGTCTCTAAATACCATTTTGTATGATGTTTGTATGTTACAAGTTGGCTTGAAGCTATAGACAACACTGTTTTGTGCTCTTACAGGTGATTCTTTTGACTTGTTACATCTTGTGTATTGAGCGAGAAAGTTTTCTTAACAAAATCTAAGACAAAAGGTGCTGCAGATGTTGCCTACCTTAGGGTGGCTGTAAATGAGCACTTTGCACTCAGTTCATTAAATATTCGGTTAAGATTTATTATAATTAAGTTTCAGGTGAATTCGAACTTAGGATTAGACTCGTTTAATAAATAAGTTAAGCTCGAATCTGACCTTTTAAGACTCGACATGCTTGCCCGATCGTTTAATAATTAATTGGTTATATATATTTAACTTTTAATACATATCTAAACAAAATTAGCATTGCAAAATAATGGAATTAAAAGAGGCAAGAGAGGTGGAGTCCATTTCTCATGCAGGTTACTTTAAGTTTTCATAAATTTAGGAGGTCACTTCAACTTAAATATGAATTTGGGAGATTTGAAACCAGAAGAGAGTAAAATGATATGATTTGAAAAAAAGATATGGAGAGTTATTTTGGTCTTTTCATTATAATTAAAAATTAACAGTATTATTAACGGTGTGACAAATTAAATGCAATATATGTGCTAAAACGATTTCTACATATATATTTATCATATCAAGTATGATAAATGAACTCAAAACTGTCTACCCAACACTCCTATCACTATCCACATCATACTCATTCCACCTACAAAATTTCCCAAGAATTAAACATCCACGACATCACACAAATAAATGTGTACCTACACAAAGGCAAGAGCTCAAGAAGATGGTGGGTTGGGCCGGCTGGTTCTCACAATTTGCACGGTTCTCTTGGTTCGCACTTGAATGTGTCCCTATATATATATATCATACAACCATTTACATCACTTCATATATTTGAATTCACCATTTGCTCTCTTTCTATAAAAGAAAATATGGGTTTTCTGGATCATATCTCAGACCTTTGCTATGTTTCTACTACAAAGAAGAAGCGCAAGCCAATGCAGGTACTCATTTATATATGAACCAACCATCTCCAACAAACCATTTCTTCTTTTTTTTTTTAAACTTCCATTGCCCTTTTTGTTTTGCAGACAGTGGACATCAAGGTGAAAATGGACTGTGATGGGTGTGAGAGGAAGGTCAAGACTGCTGTTTCCTCCATTAAAGGTTCAATAACTTCTCCAGTTTCTTGCTTCAATTTCATCTTTAGCTTCTTCCACATAAACATCTTATTTTTACTACAATTTTTTTTTGACTTGTCCTTCAAAAACCCAATTACCTCTGATTTGTGACATTTCATGGATAAAGGGCTGTACTGATCAGACCCACTTTATGCTTATTTTCAGCTGTCTTCATGACCTTTTTCCTGAGCATTCAGTATAGCTACAGTGTTCCTATAAAAGAAAGAAGTTATAAGTTTATAAGCAAATAAACATTCGAATTAGATAAGACCACCGAGAATGTATTTTTTCATCTAGCAATTTGTCCCAAAAGGGGAACAAGGGTTAGAATTACATCGGGTAATAAAATTATCAAATTATATTGAAATTGAAAAGATAAGATCGGATTGGGAACAAATCCTTTGAACCTTGATGATAAGGATATTGACACTCCTATTCAGTCTCGGTCCAAAATTTCGACCAAGACTGTGATGATTCATTATCTTTATTGAGGACTTTATGAACTTGGACTTGAGCTTGGCGATACAATGAGTTGATCGGGCTTGACCACGAGCACTCTTCTTGCAACAATATGTATTCTGTCACGGGCAGAGAAAGAGAAATCTTATTAACGAGAAAAATGGTATACAATTACCGATTTATTTAAGTTTAGTTATATTACATCACAGTAATCAGAAAAGTAAACACGAAATCTAACCTGACATGGAGCCCAAAATCCGAACATAGCATATTATTGGGTCGGGGGAGCAGGCGCTTCCGTTTGGCATATCCAAGTGAATAGGGTTGCTCATAGTACGGTTTTGAACCAAACAAACAATTCGGTTATAAAAAAACACAAAATTTAAACCGTTGAAATTCAGTTTGATTTTGTTTTAGACCGGCCAGTTTTTAGTTCAATTCAGATTTCTTTACACATAATTTCTCACGTTTAAGTCATTCTTACTATTTTTTGTTAGCCAAATATTTTTTAAGCCCAATTAGTAGACATTGATGACGGTTCTGTTTCTTACTTTTTCAAGAATTGATTAATTAAATAAATATATGGTATATAGGTGTGAAGACGGTGGTAGTGAACCGGAAGCAGAGCAGAGTGACGGTGAGTGGTTATGTGGAGGCGAACAAGGTGTTGAAGAAAGTGAAGGGCACTGGGAAGAGAGCTGAGCTATGGCCTTATGTGCCCCACAACCTCGTGGCTTATCCTTACGTCGCTCAGGCCTACGACAAGAAAGCTCCCGCCGGCTACGTCAAGAACGCCGTTCAAGCCTTTGCGGCCGCCAACGCCACCGACGACAAGTTAACCTCGCTCTTCAGCGACGAGAACCCCAACGCTTGCTCCATCATGTAGTTTAATTTGTGTAACAAAGTCTATGTTCCCAACCCAAGTTTGTTTTTGTTTTGTGCATGTAATGGAACACAAACAAAGTTGTTAAATTGTTAAGGTTATGTGGCAGTTTGTACTCAGTTTTAAGGATTGGCTTTGGGATTTTTTATTTTTTATTTTTGGATTTTTTGGGGTCAACAGTGCAAAAGACAATTCGTCTCGGGACAACGGTGTAAACAGCTACTCGCCTCAAGGCTAATGATGCAAACTGGTACTCGTCTTGAGTCCGATCAATGGTGCAAACGAAAACTCGATGGCCAACGATGCAAACTGATACTCATCTCAAGATCAATGAAGCAAACTAAATCTCGTGGATGAAGGTGTAAACACAACACTTCTTGAGGATGACGAGATAATACTCAAAATATTTGTAAAATTGAAACGTCATGCCCACCCGTCATAAGCATTAATTAACGAGTGGGTAAAACCAATGATTGTGTGGAATAAA
This sequence comes from Geranium brycei, assembly GCA_036897365.1. Lineage (NCBI taxonomy): Eukaryota > Viridiplantae > Streptophyta > Magnoliopsida > Geraniales > Geraniaceae > Geranium > Geranium brycei. The sequence goes on along the minus strand of JAYMTP010004228.1, from coordinate 2,557 downwards.
TTGGCCAACAATAACCATGATATATGCGTTAGAAATTGACATATACATGTGCATGCTATATGATTCTCCAGATATCCAGAGTTGAAGAGAATCTAAGAAAGGAACCATATAAAACGAATAATAAAAGATGACAAGTTTAAAAGATAACTGTAAATGTTGTGCTCTTTTATAGGTGTCATGTTTGGAAGGAGTTTGAGAAAGAAGAAACAAAAAGGTAAAGCAATAAAGATAGAGAAATGAAGATGCTCTACATCTACAATACTTGTTCTTGTCATAACCAAATCTATGTTATATTCTCCTAAAATTGAGATGATCGCTTTTATCTCTTACCAACATATTCAACTACTGTATCCAGTTACATGTTTAAACTAATCTGTACCTACAAATTTAAATTTATACATTAGTGATGAATAAATTTATATTTGATATTTCTTTCAAGTATTTATTATTAATAATTTAACTAATTTAGAAAACACTTATTTTTATTGATAATTTAAGTATGGGTTAGTACATTTTTCTTAATTCAAGGTAGGACTGATGACGGTGACAGAAGAGAAATGAGGGAGTTAGAGTAGGAAAATACGGATCCCATAATTTCTAACCTATCAAGTGTAGGATAGATGGACGCAATGGTACATGATCTTCAGCCGTGAACCTACAATTTGGTCGATTCTCAGTTCGATTTGATTTTTGGTCCAGTCTTGGACAACCCTAGTTCAAGGCTCATTTGGCAATTAAGTAATTAACCAAAGAAATTGTCTATTTGTCTCCCATGCTTGAGAAAATAAACATACGATTAAGTTTGTTTTGAAGCCCAACCTAAAGCAGGCCCAACTTGTAGGACTAATTCACATTCATTCATGCGAGTACAATTAACGACCAGAGGTTCACTAATATTACTCTGGGCCGGTCTAACAGGGTTGATAATAAAGCCCAAAACTGGGCCCAACGAAGCTTATGATCAAAACCGTAAATTTAAGTCGCACATTTGTTAATTTATGTTATTACTATTAATGTATCCATAAGTCAAACCGTGCATGTGATTCATTTTTAGCTTATGGCTAATGCTTTTTTGTTTTTCCTCTCTCACCTAATTTTAGGCACCGAACAAAATCAATAATTAATTTGTAGTTAGAAAGAATTTATTATTTGTTGTTCATTTTCGGCTTATTATTGTCGGCCAAAAGACATGGAAAGGGAAATGTGAAGAGGCTATGAGTTGCGAAGGCCATCGCGTCCATTTTAGGCTGCATCACTTACAATATATATTTAATTACTTGTAGGTTATTCTTATCTTTTGTTGAACAAGAGAGGCCAGCCATGTATTAACGAGACAAGTCATTATAGAGAGATTTGAGAAAAAAATTCGGAATAAACACGCTTTCAAACTCGCAATCAGAGTCTAGATAGACAAACATTGCAATAACGTGCAATGCCGAATTACCTGATCGCCTAATAAACATACAGAATAATAATGAGGAAACGATAACAATTGCTGGCACTCTGCCACCACCAGCCCAACCACTGATTTCGATCTCCTAGAACTCAACACCATCTCCACCAGGCTTTGACAATCAGACTTGAACACCACCCTAGTCTCACTCGAAGATATCGCCCACCGCATCCACTCACGAACCGCCAAAACCTCAAGAGCTCGAAGACTTTAGATTTATGAGGAAAATGATATACACAAAATATGTAAAATTATCTGAAATTACAGTTGTGTTCACTCTAGAACATTTGAAATAAAATATATTTTATATAATTAAAGTGTTGAAAAGTATATTTATTGTTTCAAGATAAAAATGAATATGATACAAAATATTTAAAACAAATCGATTTAAGCAGTACATTATTTGAAACAAGTTTTTGTGATCGATGATATAAAAATCAGAAAATAAAATAATGTACATTTAACCTTGACCCAACTTTGGTTGAGCATCAAACAAAAGTGTACGTTTAGATTCTTGACGCACACACAATCTCTCAAAGCATGGCAAGAGAATCTACCATTAAAACCCATCAAGATCTTTGCGGATCAGAAGATATTTTTTTACCTCTCCCTGCACTTGGGGAATTGTAGTGACAGCGCAGTAAATTCTGGATAAAGTAAAAACAAAACCAGCCAATAGGGGGCAGTGGCAGTTTCGGTAATTCCGAAAGAAAACCAGATACTTGCTTGAGAAGCAAAGATACCATGCAACGGTAAAAAAAGAGAAGAGTGATGATGATATTGACCCTCTTTAATGCGGTAAATTTAATTCATGTGATTGCGTGCTGGGTCTACAGTACACAGCTTTGTTTGAGGAGCCCAATGTCACATCCCCAAACCCACACTCTGCTCAAAAACCAAGCACCAAGCCACAATAACCTCTCTTTTCTCTTCATTTGGTGCTTTGTTAAATTAAATGGTTAAAATATGAGAGGGGATGTTTGGGAATTGTGTTGCTTGATAAAAGGGTTAGAAAATGGACTTTCATGTTCTTTATACACATTTCAACCTCTTGATTAACATTGGTAAAAGAAATGGACTTTCATGTTCTTTCTTCACATTCCA
>JAYMTP010004227.1:0-15330 GCA_036897365.1 Geranium brycei | reverse complement strand
CCCCACCGCTCCGCTGATCGGGCCATGCCGGGGCTGTATTGGGCACCGATCCCGCTGGCCATGTAGACCGCGCCCCCGCACGCTCCCGCCGCGCACCAGCGGCGCGTGTGCACCATCTCCGGCCCGGGGCACCAGGTTTTGGTCGCCGGGTCGAAGACGAGCGGGGAGGGCAGCGCCGGGGAGAGGTTGTTCGTGGTGGCGGCGAGGAGGACGAGGCGTCCGGAGACGGAAACTGATTGGATTGGGAGTGTCCGGGAGATGAAGGAGGGGTGGCGGAGGAGAAGCCGGAGCGGAGGGTCCGGGAGTACCCGCCACGTGGACGATACAGGGTCGAAATTATAGAATTGAACCGTCGTGCTAGCATCGGAATCGAGAGACAAGAGAGCGTAGAGAGAGAGGGAACGAGGGAAAGAAGGAGAGTAGAGGAGGCGCCGCCACGAGGGAGAGACGGAGTAGAGAAGAGAAGGTTGTAGACGGCGGAGACAGAGCTGTGCCACGTGGTCGGGGAGTCCCGGTAACAGAGACTCCTCAGCTTTGGTCTCCTCTAGCTTTCTGGTTTTGGTCATCAGGCAGAGACAGAGAGAGACACGGTTGTGCTGTTGTGTACTTGCCTAGGAGTTTCAAGTTTTTATCAAGAGGAGGAAAGTGGATTCGCTATCTTTACTTTACTGCTACATTACAAAATCTTTTTCTATTGGTGGACAACTTGCCTTGACTTTGAATATTCATTCACTCACTCACCTTTTCATCATCATCATAATAATTATTATTTTGTTAAATACATCGATGCATCGTTGTAAAATGATGATATTTAGGCGTTTATATGATGGAGGTATTAAGCAATGTCCCCACAAGAAGAGCATGTTAGATTTGGAAGGTGGAGTAGTTACTGGTTAAGTAGAGTGATGACATATGGGAATGTTGAAAAAGGGTGGCAAAATGGGAAATAAGAGGGAACAATGAGCTGTCGACACGTGTATGGTACACGTGGCATGGGTGGTATGGGCGTGAATAGATATGGGGACATGAACATGTCTGGTTGGTGTTTACCAATAAATTCCAACAGGTTTTAAATGACAAAAGTTGAGCAAGGACTCACTCTGTTTAGCTTTCTTTCTGGCGGTTAGGCATCTCTACCTTTTCGATGACTTCATTTAAACTGGTTGTGGTAGGCCATGTAATATTTATGAGGGTGTTTTTATGATTTGACAAAATAAATAAATTAACCAAGACCAAACATGAATTTAGAATGCTTTGTAGGGCTGCACACAATTAACCCGAAAAATAACCAAATTGATTTGGTTCAAAATTAACAATTAAAATTATATTATTTTAGCTTGAAAACCAATTAATTTAGACACTTATGTTATTTTAAAAGTATCAACATAATAAAAAGTAAATCAAATAACAAATGAAAATTGATCTAAAATACGATAATTTCATAAAAATTACTGAGTTAAAATAATTTAGAAAAAATATTTTTTTGAAATTTGATTCATAAATGGAACCAAAATTTACTAGGTCAATTTTAATTTAAAACCGAACAATCAACAACTAGTGCTAGGGGAATTTAAAAAGTCGAAGACAATCGTACGGTTGAAATTAATAAGTCGGTCGCCATATAAAGTAGAAAGTAGATGGTGAGAATCAGAAGAAAAAAAGCTGCTGCTTTTATTGATGTGTCACGTGTGGTCCGTCCATCTTCAGAAGCCCAAAGAGATCGGCCCATTTAACAGACGCTCCATCGGCCCGGTCCAGTACCAGATTAGGGGCAGTATTGTCCATTCGATCCAAATTAAACCTCCGCTCCGCTCGGCGACTCCGGCTGGTTCTGTATCGATTTAGGTCTCGTTTCGGAGAAGCTTAGCGGAGCTCCGGTGAAGACGGGGGTGGAGGATGGGGACTGAAGAGGATATATTGACTGAGCTGCTAAGCGTAGAGTCGGAGCTTCAAGATGTTCAAGGTAAGGCCTGTTCATTTCTCTTTTGGCTTGTGATTTATCATCTTGTGAAATTTGTTCTTCTTTTGATACATTATTGTGTGTGTGTGTGTGTGTGTTTCATTGTAGATGTTTTATGAGGAATTAAGTGTAGGTATTGTCAAGTAATGATTCATAAGTAGATGATTTTGTATTGGGATTGTTGTGTGAGAATGTACTTGAACAATTGGGAAATTGGCACAGTCAATCTTTCAAGTGAATCATACACTTCCACGAGCTTCTGTGATTGGCACTTGTAAACGGTGCTCTAGAAAAGGTAGGAGCTAGTCGGGCGGAAAGGGCCTTTTGGGGGACTAATAGGTGATTAATTGAGAAGGATTGATCGGAAATTATAGAGGAATCGGACAAGTCAGGGATTTTTAGAACACTGATTGTAAATTGTTTTCGGCGTTTCCCGCACAGAGCTTCATTCATTTCGTTACCCAAGTTGTGTTTGGTTGATTTCATTACTTGAGTTTCTATGTCGGTTCCTTACAGAATCTTTAGCTGTGCTTTCTAACTCTTTTTTATTCGATACACAATGTGTTGTGCTTCTCTCATTCTTTAGACCAGATAAGGATATTGGTTGATCAGCAAGATAAGTTATATGAAAGACAATCCGAACTCAAGTCTCTGTTTGAAGCATGTAAAACATCAACAAGTCCTGTTAATGGCGGTGCTTCCAGTGACGCGGAGAACTGGTCGGGGTCATTTGAGTGGGATTCTCGAGCTGATGATATTAGGTTCAATATCTTTGGCATATCCTCATATCGTGCAAACCAGCGACAGGTGGGTTCCTTTGTAATCGTGAATGTGTTTCTACAGTGTTAGGAATCGAAATAATAGGAAGGGACCTCTTTGATACTCTCCTCTGGCATAAAGGGTTGTAGCCTTATCGTATTTGCATCCTATTCTTACGTAGGATATAACAAACTACTTTCTACTTCTATCAGATTGTTAATGCTGTCATGAGTGGAAGAGACGTTCTGGTGATTATGGCTGCAGGGGGCGGCAAGAGCCTCTGTTACCAGCTTCCAGCTATTCTTTGTGATGGTGTTGCTCTTGTTATAAGTCCTTTGCTTTCATTGATTCAGGATCAGGTGCTCGTTATTTGTTGAGTTATTATATTCATGTGTATATTAAAACTTGTATTCTAGTTGTGCAGCTTTCCTCACCTAAATTAATGTTTCAGGTGATGGGTTTGACTGCTTTAGGCATTCCGGCTTTCATGTTGACATCTACTACCAGTAAGGAAAATGAAAAATTCATTTACAAGGCCCTTGAAAAGGGGGAAGGCGAACTCAGGATTTTGTATGTCACACCAGAAAAAATATCAAAAAGCAAACGATTTATGTCAAAACTCGAAAAATGCCATAATGCTGGTCGACTCTCGCTAATATCAATCGATGTGAGTATACAGTTGTTACCACGTTTTATCATTTCTGGAAAGTTAATGCTCTTTTTCTTTAGGTGGTGCTTTGGTAGTGTGTATTTTTACCAACCGTGGTTTTGATTAGATATTGTATCTGCATTCTACTTACAGTGCTTTCCTTTACACATATGGGCAATACAACATTTTATCTAACCTGAAATTGTGAAAATAACGTCATTGATTCGTTTTTTATACCTGCTATCTTTACTTGGAACATTTTTGTTGTTGAAAATATGCTTTCATGCAATTGTTACCATTTGCTTCGACTTGATTACTTGTCTTGTACTCTAGGAGGCACATTGCTGTAGTCAATGGGGCCATGATTTCCGGCCTGATTACAAGAACCTTGGTATCCTCAAAACACAGTTTCCCAAAGTTCCGGTGATTGCTTTAACCGTATGTTCTCTCTCCTTTTCCTTTCCCGTTGAAGTATCCATTTGCACTATCACAAATAATGAAGACAAGAGTACCATAATAACTTAAAAATCTACTCTCTTTTTTCAGGCAACTGCTACTAAGAAAGTCCAAACTGATTTAATAGACATGCTTCGTATTCCAAGATGTGTCAAGTTTGTCAGCACTGTAAACAGGCCCAATCTTTTTTACATGGTATGTCTATTCTGACTTGTTTGATCCTATATTGCCATTGTCCCACCCATATTAGACCTATAACTTCAATTCCTTGTATTGCAGGTACGTGAAAAGTCATCAGTTGGGCAGGTGGCTATTGATGAAATTGCTGAATTTATACAAAGGTCATATCATAACAATGAGTCTGGGATTGTTTATTGTTTTTCAAGAAAGGAGTGTGAACAGGTATTTCTTTGGTTCTTAAACCTGGTCTTTGTCTCTTTAAGGTATCTGTTATGCTTCGAATAAAATTTCTCTCAGTAATTATTATTGATGAAACTAAACTTCACAATAGTTTAACTGAAGGTGCATTAGGAACAAGAAAATATTTCTGTCCTCATTTTCTATAAACAAGTATGATTTCTGAGTGATTCTAGTTTTTCTCGTGTTAAATTCAAGGAAAAAATTAAGTAATGAGTGTCATCATTTTTTGCCTTGTATTGTTTCAAATGTAAATTCAACCTTCTGCTCTTGAGTTTTGCTCTTCACGGAGGATATCATGTAGAATTAGTGCCCATGCATGATATTGTTTAGAATGTACTTTGCAATTGTTTCTATATGTATCTACATAATGCCGAGTTCCTCACTTAAATTGGTCTATTCATATCTTTTATCATGTCATTACTCAATGCCAGCTGATATCTTTTCATGCCGCAAACATTTACTTTTGCTTGTTTCTAAAACTTGCAAATCCCATGGTATAAATTGCTAAGGTCATTTTCGATGGCATAATTTTCTGTATCATTTGTATGTTAATCCCTTTTGTTATGGATATGAGGAAGCATCCCTCTATCCTAGACTGAAAATAAATTATGATTTTATTATATGGTCAAGAATTGTAGGTCGCAAGGGCACTACGTGATAGAGGAATCTCAGCTGATCACTATCATGCAGATATGGATGTAAATGCCCGTGAGAAAGTTCATATGCGGTAAACTTATCATTCTGATAAAGAAACTTGTGCATGCAACTATTATCTGCTGTTGGCTCTTTATCATCTATAAGAATATGCGCTTCTCGTTCCTCTCCGAGATAGTATACAGCTGGACGACACATATATTTCATAGATAGCCTCTTATATGTTAGTGTCATATAAGATTGTGTATTTCATGGTCCAGGTGGAGCAATAACAAGTTGCAGGTCATAGTTGGAACGGTATGTGTGGTTTCCTGTATATGGACAACAATAATTTTCTCATACCATTATTGGCTCAACATTTCAATATCCTTACCTCTGTCCAGGTGGCATTTGGCATGGGAATCAATAAACCAGATGGTAAGCACAACTAATTTCTTCACTATAAATTTGTAATATATTGCTTTGCCTTAATATTCCTATACCATTAAGATTTCTAATGTCATGGTAGTAATTAACACTCAATGGCCGTTTGTAGTCAGGTTTGTCGTTCATCACAGCCTAAGTAAATCAATGGAGACATACTACCAGGTTCATTCCTTTCCTACTACAACTATATTTTCCTTGAGCTCAATTTCTTTCTATAACTTCTCTTTCTGCAGGAAAGTGGCCGAGCTGGGCGTGATGGACTTCCCTCTGAATGCTTACTCTACTATAGACCCGGTGATGTTCCCCGGCAGGTATGATTTCCTTGAACATTTATTTCTTCCATGTTTGTAGATGCATTCCCGTAATTTATTAATGTTGGTATATGCTCAGAGTTCGATGGTTTTCTATGAGAATTCTGGGTTGCAGAATCTTTATGACATAGTACGATTTTGTCAGGTACATGCTTTCATTTTACAGATTCTACTGCTGTGATTGTTACTAGTATTGTGGAATATCATACATCATACATGACGCATGTAATAAACTATTGAGTACTGAAGCGATTAACTATATTGTACCAACAAGTCACCTCCTTTAACTACAATTCAACTTGCAATATTTACAGCGTTTGGAATTTCACCTTAATTACATATTTTCTCTACACACGAATATCAGATGTGCTTCAGTTATATTGTTTCAATACATTTTTCTTTGCATTACAGTCTAAAAGGCAATGTCGCAGAAGTGCATTTTTCCGACATTTTGCTGAACCAGTACAAGACTGTAATGGTACGTGATTTCTCGCATAAACCATCTCTGTCTCCCTCTACTTACACCAAAATCTTCTGTAATTTGGCCTTTTAACTATTTATCCTTGTTATAAAGACATAAGGATCATAATGATAGAACTATCTGTTTATCACCCCATCTCCTTAAAAGTGTCTCAGATACTTGATCCCAGCCATCTTTGCATTTTGTGAATTTGAAAAAAGGTATATAGGGAAGTTTTGGCATATTACATCCAAGAAAGCTCTTAAATGTAGCTTATGTGTATGTATGTTCTTGCAAAATATTATATAGAGGAATTTAAATTTTCACGAAGAGAAGAAATGCCAGTTAGTGAAATTGGCCAAACTACAGAAAATTTAATGTAATTTTCCCTTTGGTGAAAATGAAATTTGATATAAATGTGTCCTAAATTTTCTGCTGTCTCAGGGATGTGTGACAACTGTGCAGTCACAAGAGAGATCAAGGATGTCGATGTCTCAGGTATGTTTTTCTCTTACTTCACTCTACAATTGTGGTTCCATGTTTTTTTTTGTATTTTTGCTCCAAATTTGTCATTTATTAGAGTTAAGGATTTGAGTTTGAACGCCTACCATGGGCATCCTCTGCAGGTCATGCGGGGTTAATGGTCTCATTGCTTCAAGACGTGCGTGATAATGATCAGAAAATGACAATGCTGCAATTAGTAGACAAAATGAAAATTAAGCAGAAGGAACTAGGTTTGCTCCATTGCTTATTTTTGGTTTTAATTTTTAATTATTGTTCTTGTTGCAATGATGGCAGCTTCAAAATTCTTTCCAATATATCATAATAACCAATATTTGTGCTCAACCAGAAAATCCATGTTATTCTTATACATGAACATCCTCATATTTTGAGAGTTAAACATTATTAACATGCATAAAGGCTTAGGTTTCATATATTTCATCCTTCTGTCTGGGCTCTGAATCTATTATTAATGTATTAAGGTTGGAATTAACAAAATACAATCTCCTCAGGTTTCAGCCTGAAGAAAGAGGAAATGGAACAGCTTGTGGTGCAACTTATATTAGACCGCGTTTTGGTAAGAAGATTCTGCTATTGCTGTTGGATAAATAATGAACCGAACAATAAAGTGGTTAACACCAAAGAAGGAACTTGGTTTCTATCATCATACAAAATAAATTCAACAGATTCTTCTATTTCTGATGTAGAAAGAGGAATACCAGCACACAGCTTACGCTACAAATGCTTATGTGGCATTAGGACCATTGGCAAAACAAGTAGCGCAAGGTAACACTCTTTTTCTCGACTCGCACAAAGTGAATCTTCTTGTGTTTCTTTGATTCACTTCTCCGATGTTGAAATTGAATTATTTACGTGTTAAAGGGAAAAAGACAGTTAAGCTCGAGACTGCATGTGAAGAACAAGGCAATATCAAACCAACAAAACGAGGGGGGTTGAATTTGAAACTGAAACCGTCTGGCTTGCAGTCCAAACTCGACGAGCTGAGGAAGGAACTCTCTTCCATTCACGGGGGGATATTCCCTCATTCCGTCTTGTCAACTCAACAAATCGTTGCCTTGAGCTCCGAGAAACCGAATTCAATACAACAGGCAAGTGTTCCCTTCACATTACATATCCCATATAATTTCTCCGGTTTCTGATCATCAATAAATTAAAGAACAATACCGTCAGCACGAGAATTAGAACCAGCGACCACAACCTTTGGTATCGGGAGGTGTATGTATTGACCATAATTGTTGTTTCTTGTGTTGCAGCTGGAGAATATGATAGGGAAGTTGAAGACAGAAAAGTATGGGAGTAGAATTCTTGAAGAAATCCAGAAATGTACTGAATCCATGGAACAACCTGATATGGATGCTATGCCTGGGGAGGAAGAAGAAGAAGATGATGGTGAGAACAATAGACCTAAGAAGAGGACTAAAACCAAAAAAGCTCTTGTTGTCATTGAAAGTAGTGATGAAGATGATAGATAGGCACGTACATCATCTGAAATGAAGTTGATATAATTTTGTCTGCATGATAACATACCAGATATATTTAAGGATTAAAATAGATGATATATAGACTTTTTTTTATTGTTCATACAAGCGGAATCGAGTCTCATTTTGACAAGACTCAGCTTGTGAAAAAAGAGTTTGGTTTGAGTTTGAATTGGGCTCGAACGAGCTTATGCAATTAAGCTCTAGTTTGACTCGAGAAAAACATGATATGCCCGAGCTTGATTTGACTCAATTTGTTTCGCTAAATTTTCAATACAAATATTCATTAAAAATAAAAATATATTAAATAACTACATAAATGAGACAAATAGATTTAACTCAATTCAATTCATCTAATTTTATTATAAATATAATCATTTTTAGAACTATATTCGTGAATATAAATAATAAGATATTAAACGAGTTGATTAGCAAGTTTTAAAAGATTATGTTCAAACTCGGTTCTTTTATGAAATGAGTTTAATTTTTAATTTAAATTTGACTCGAGTTTGAACTAAATATTTGATCAATCAAGTTTGAGCGGCTTGTTAAAATTTCAATTCGTTTATAACCTTGTTGGTTAAGTCTCTTTTGGTCTTGTTGATTTGTGGTGGTTTAAATAATTATTATATATTTGTGTCAAAATTGATACTTATTTTAATCGTAATTTACGTAGTAATTGGAAAGTTAGGGAATATTTTGGTCTTTTGACCTACAAATAAAAGGACAGGACAGGAAGGCCCAATTTCGAAGGCGGTTCTTTTTTTCTTCTTCCTCGAAAATTCCCAATTTCTCTCTGCACTTGGGAGTGGAGAAGAAGAAGAAGAAGATTGACCATGAAGCTATCGTTCTCTCTGCCCCCAAAACCCTCCTCCAAAGCGAAGAAGCCTTCTTCAACCTCAACCAGATTCAACGACGACGACGACCGCAGAGACGACGCTCCCAAACCCGAGTTCCTCACCGAGTTTGACCCCTCCAAAACCCTAACCGAGGCCAAGCAAATCGTGATCCCTCCCAAGGAGAACGAATGGAGGCCGATCAAGAAGATGAAGAACCTCGAGCTCCCTGCCCAGCCCGACTCCGATCCCAATCTCAGGTTCGAGCTCGAATCGCCTTCTCTCGCCGATAACAACGATCCCTCCAACATGTCCTACGGTCTCAATCTCCGGAAATCCTCCAAATCGGCCGATTCCGCCGCCGAATCCGACGGCGGCGGAGATGAGCGGCCCAGGTCCACGGCCGTGGAGAATCTGCTGCTGGAGAAGCTCAGGGGGGACCTGGATCGGCTGCCGGAGGATCGGGGGTTTGAGGAGTTCGACGACGTTCCGGTGGAGGGTTTTGGTGCTGCTTTGCTGAGAGGCTACGGTTGGGAGGAGGGGAGGGGGATCGGGAAGAACGCCAAGGAGGACGTGAAGGTGAAGCAGTACAAGATGAGGGGGAGGCAAGAAGGATTAGGGTTTTTCAGTGACGCTCCGAAGATGGAGTCTGTTGAGAAATCGAGAGACAATGAGCCAAATAGCAATGCCAGAAAAGAGAAGGAGAAGGAGAAGCCCAGAGAGAGAGATAATGGGAATGGCGATAATTCTGATAAACGGGTTGGCAAGCAAAGCAGAGAAGCTAGAGAAGTTAGCGCTGCTGGTAACGGAGCCTCGCATGATCGTGATAGGAGGAAAGAAGTGAAGCCCGGTAAGGTTTCATGGCTTACGAGTCATATTCGGGTTAGGATTATCAGCAAGGAGTTGAAGAGAGGGAGGCTGTATCTGAAGAAAGGTCAGGTGGTGGATGTTATCGGGCCGACCCTATGCAATATAGCTATGGACGACAGTCAGGAGCTTATAGAAGGGGTGAAGCAAGACTTTCTGGAGACTGCGCTGCCCAGGCGAGGAGGGCCGGTTCTTGTTTTGAATGGCAAACATAAGGGTGTTTATGGGACTCTGGTGGAGAGAGATTTGGATCGGGACATTGCTGTTGTTAGGGATGCGGATAATCATGGATTGATCAATGTGAGGCTCGATCAGATTGCTGAGTATATTGGAGATCCAAGTGATATGGGATATTGATTCCATCGTGCCTTCAGCTTAAGACCTAGGTAACTTTGAACATGTATGAATATGCTATTATTATATTTTTGATGTTTCTGTCTCATTATGCTACAATGTTTATTGTGTTCTAGTTTTTCTATAAATCTATGTGATACTTATGTTTGGTACTACCAAATCACTAGTTCCCAAAGTTCAAGACTGAATAGAATATGTCTGAAGTTATCTGCATTTGACGTTAATTTGATTTGTGTGTAGAAACATGGTTGGAAAAGAAATTAGCTGAAACAAAACCCAAATAGCATAGATCTCTGAATGGATAAATTCATTCATAGTTTCTATGGCATCATAAGAAGCGTTTAACATTGAGAAATAGTTGTTTTAAGTAACTCTATCAAAATTGTTCACTCTTCCATGTACATGTATGTATTTCTGATGTTAGTTTTAAGGTTAAGACTGTATAATCCATAAACCCTTAGAATTTTTAAGCTTTCTGAAAGTTTGGTGAAGCTAAACACAGCTCCTGTCAACTATATATATTTATATTTATTGTTGAATTGCTAATTAGGAATGTGTCCATGTTGTGCAGCTTTAGACAAGTCTCATGCTTGTAAGTGGCATATGGGGTATTTGATGTTCTAGAGCCTTTTGATTTATAGTTGCATTGGTTGTTTTGAATTGGCGTGTTCCAGTACAGGCACATTTTCTTATCATGTTGGGCTTTGTTTTCTGCCTTGTGTAGCTTAGATAGACATATATATATATTAGCTTCAGGGAGTTTTCATATTTTTTGAATTCTGATATATAATAGCTTTAGAGACTTGTTATATTTTCTGAATCTCTTATTGATTATGCGCAGTCTTGTGATTGTTACCATCCAGTTGGGGGTGCCACTCTTGCATGTGTTCCAGATGGTTTGTTAACCTCTATTATATGCATTGCTGGAGCATCCTTGCTTGCTTAAGGGTAAGGATTCAATCTTTAATGCGGTAGAGTTTCTTGTATTTGCAAGGGTGGTTATGTGTACATCACATTTGAAATGTTCTTCATTGCTTAATTACTATTTGACTGCTAAGCTAAGCTCTTGCAATGTAACTCATGTGCTTTTAAGCCCAGCACTTTCATTTGGGCTAAAATAGTTTTGTTGGGTTTTTCAGAATGGTCCTTACAAGTAGGGGTGTATAATCAAGCCGAATCGAGCTTATGCAATTAAGCTCGAGCTTGAGTTCGCTTCGAAAGAAAATGAACAAGCTCAAGGTCGACTAGGCTTGTGTATTAAATGAGCTCGATTATAATGAGCCTGAATCAAATATTTAACAAATTTAGCTAGTGTGACCTTTGTTAAGAGCTCGGTTCCTTTGCGGCCCCAGATGTAAAGGAGAGCATTCACTTCACTATTGGCTTCTTTATTTGTTACTCTCTTGCTTGCTTGTCACCATTTTAGTTATGATTTGAGTTCTACGCACTATGTTTATATGTCTTTTACATGCCAAGATTGATATGAAATATACTTATCTACATTGTTCTATAAGTCACCGCTTAGGCAAGGTTTTTTTTAAGAATATCGTTCTGATTTTGCATAATCGGGTGAATCAAGCTGGTTAGGCTGGTCTGGGCCGATTCAGGTTTTTTTATTAATAACATTTTAAAAATTAAAATAATTTATACTACTAGATACTGGTAATTTTACTGTTTTTCGAAGGACATGAGTACAACAAATATTCAAATATATATATTTTTACATCTAAATATTTATAATTATCATGTTTATACATATTTTAATAGTGTATATGATAATTGATTTGATAAAAATTTGAAATAGATAAATTTAAATCTAATTAATTTTTTATTAGAGCCTTGATGTATGTATGTTACACTAAAAAGGCGCTTTTATAACCGTGGGCGACGGCAAGTAGGTGTAACAAGGATGGATTTAAAGACGAGGAGGCATGTGCACCGAAATGAAAGTTGCATAGCTTGTTGTTTTCACGCAGCTCATGCTCTTGTTATGGGTCCCTTCTACAGCTGTACCATTTCTCCCTCCTCCCTAATTTAGACATGCTAATTACCAATTAATTGGATCGAAGATATAAATGCCCATAATATTTTATCATTCACCACCTCTTATTTATTTGTATTATTATGAAAAAATAATCCCGGAATTAATTATATTGAAATCCCCTTTTTGATACGCTCCTCGAATCACATGCAACTTATTATTCTTGTCTGGTAGGATCCACCCACCCACGTACGCTAGCTAGCTAGCTTTATATTTTTGTTTGTAAATTAATAGTTACTCCACAAGTGTTCTCTTTTGATTGGTGCCCGGTTACGCCAAAAACGCCGCCGTATGATCGACATGGAGTTTGTGCCAGCTCAATATTTACTATTTAAATGAAAAAGGCGGTATAAAGTAACAAAAAGAAAAGGAATGAGCCGCGGTTCTGTGTCGGTTAGCACATGTCGTCCAATACGGGAGGCCACGTGGAGGGAGGTCGATTCATGGGACTCAAGACTGTATCTGTACTTACTTGCGCCATAGAATATAGTATGAACGTATATTATAATATATTAAAATAATGAATGAAAACAATTATTAGCTGCAAAGTGAGACACAGCCCACAGCCCATCATCACCCCTCTGTCATTTTATTTTATTCCACATTCCATTTATTTTGTTTTTGAGAAAACAAAATACAAATAAATCTAAATCTGGAGGAGAGCCACAATCACATAGTGTTCGTAGCAGGCGTTTTCATTCTTCCACCAACTTCCTCTCTCTTCTTCTTCTTCCTGTAGCTGTTGCCAATTCAGGTTCAAGCAAGTGGAGGCGGAGATATGAATCCTCCTCCTCCTCCTCCTCCTCCTCCTGGAGCTGCGCTCGACACCGACCTGTCTCATCAAGTAGCGGAAGCTGCCTCGCCAATTAGCAGCCGACCTCCGGCTGGGAATTCAGATGAATTTGCGGCGGAGGACGATGGAGTCGGCGGAGGGAACAGGTGGCCGCGCGAAGAGACGTTGGCGCTGCTGAGGGTTAGGTCAGAGATGGACGCGACGTTCCGCGACGCTACTCTCAAAGGCCCCCTATGGGAACACGTCTCCAGGTACTGTAATTCGTAACCACCGCCTCGCCTGCCATCATCCACGTCACGTCGTCGATTTCATTCCATTTTCTCATATTGAGACCCTGTTTCTGTGCACAAAAGCACATGACTCCTCTTTCCATTTCCTTGTGCACCAGATCTATTTTTTCTATCCTCTTTTCCATTTCACCCCCTTGTTTTTATCCTAATTACATTTCTGATCCCGAGAGGAATTGGAATTCTTCATTAAAATCCGCTGTTATTTTGTCATTTATTTTTATTATGGGAAAAGAACAAAACAGTGGGGTCACTTTCCAAATAATTTCACTATTTCTGTTTTTAGAAATATAAAGCCAACTAAGTTTCTAACGAGTTACACGAATTTGACTCGTTATAATTAAGTTCGAGTTGAGTTCAAACTTAAGATTGAAAAATGAATTGAGCTCGACCTTTTAAGACTAACGAGCTCGTTTCATATTTAATTAATTTTTTTTTCCTTTAAGATTAGTTTTAACTTTAAATGAATATTTGGATTAAAAAATATGCTAGCCGAGTTTTGGTTTAGTGGTATAAGCTCGTTTAAACCCGAGTCAACTTTGAGCCGAACAGTTTTTCTACGAACCAACCGACTAAATTGAGACTCAATTGTGCTTGTTTTATTAATGTGTGTTTTTCAAAATTGAAATTTAACCGCGCGGTTAATTGGGGCGTTGCAGGAAGCTAGGTGAAGTTGGGTACAAAAGGAGCGCCAAGAAGTGCAGAGAGAAATTCGAGAACGTGCTCAAGTACTACAAGCGCACAAAGGAGGGTCGCGGCGGTCGTCAGGATGGTAAAACCTACAAATTCTTCTCTGAGCTTGAGGCTCTCCACGCCTCCACCACCACCACCGTATCCACGCTTCCTCCGGCCACCATCAACCCTACGCCGATTCGATTTTCGGCTCCAATTTCACAGCAAATACAATTTTCCGGCATGTTCGGTTCCGATCCAGGCAGATCAAGTGCGCCGGTTACAGATCCGGACAGGGGAGGAGCGAACAGCTTCTCTAATAACAGCGCTTCCAGTTCTCCGACCTCGGAGGAGGCGGCGATGAGCGGGCGGAAACGGAAGAGGATGATGGAGATGTTCGAGGGAGTGATGAGGCGAGTCATGGAGAAGCAGGACGCGATGCAACAGAGGTTCCTGGAGGCGGTGGAGAAGAGCGAGCAGGAGCGTGTCGCCAGGGACGAGGCGTGGAAGCGCCAGGAGGCGGCTCGCCTCAGCCGCGAGCTGGAGGAGCGCGCCGCCTCCGCCTCCCGCAACTCCGCCATCATCTCCTTTCTCCAGCAAATCACCGGCCAGACCATTCAATCACCGCCTCTTCCGCCGCCACAACCTCCACAGCAGCAGCCTCCCCAGCCACCTCCGCCTGTATCAACCGTCTTAGTGAAGGCTGCAGCGGCGGTGGAGCAGCAGGAAATGAGTGGCGGAGGGGGGTCGAGATGGCCAAAGGAGGAGGTGGTGGCGCTGATAAACGTGAGGAGCGGGCTGGAAGGGCGGTACCTGCAGGAGGTGGGGCCAAAGGGGGCGTTGTGGGAGGAGGTATCGGCGTCAATGGGGAGGATTGGGTACGAGAGGAGCGCAAAGAGGTGTAAAGAGAAATGGGAGAACATAAACAAGTACTTCAAGAAGGTCAAGGAGAGCAACAAGAAACGGCCAGAGGATGCCAAGACCTGCCCTTACTTCCACCACCTCGATGCTCTCTACCGCCAAAAGACTCTCGCCGCCGCCGCCACCCAGCAATTGGAAGCAACTGAGCCTGAAAACAGAAATGCAAGTGCAGCTATGTCTATGTCCATGTCCACCGACTTATTTGGAGAATCAAAGGTAATAACTAAATAGAATAATTGCAACTAGGTATGCTAGCATAAACCACCGTTGCATTAGACCCTCATAACCTTAATTATTTTTAGGGTTAATTACAGTTTACCCCTATTAAAATGACCTCATTTATCCTTTACCATAACTAAAATAAAACTTTTCCACTTAGGCCAAGCTAAAATGAGTTTTTTTACAGTTTGTCCCATTTTCGTCTGTTTTGAAGTTAAAAACAAGTCACATGTGGGCACATGTGG
>JAYMTP010004226.1:0-15334 GCA_036897365.1 Geranium brycei | reverse complement strand
GTCCCTCTCGTTACACAATTCCCCCGATGTTATGGAAATACATGTCATAATAATGGAAACATTGACTGACTATTTTATGGAAATACATGACTTAATAAAGGAAATGCGTGCGAGCAGCTAGTTCTTACAGTTCGCATAACCCTCCTGGTTTGCACTTGAATGTGCCCCTATAGATATAATATACTAATGCTTCCATGGACTTGTAGGAAAATTTAGAGGAAATGCTCTCTCTCTCTCTCTCTCTCTCTCTCATGGGGGTGTAAATAATGTGCCGATGAGCGGGATGCGAGTTTGAACTTGTGTGTGCCCGCACAATGCGGTTATAAGATTATTAAATTGATCTGGGTTCATGAGACATGTTGAACCTATATAATTATTAGGGACATTCTTAAAATCATAGAGTAATTAGTGAATGATCATACCATTAACAAGACCGATAGAGAGAAAGAGAGCCCAAATCTAAATTTGTCCATGCAAGCCGTTTTAAACAATTTTGTTTAAGCACAACGCGTTCCCAAGTTACTTGCTTAAGCATGACTGTGCAGCCAAACACGACAAATAGGGGTGCCCAAAAATAATCGAACAAACCTGAAAAATAAATAAAGCGAAATCAACCGAATTGGTTCGGTTTAATATCAAATCGAACCAAAACTTTACTGGTTTTATTTTAGTTTATAAAATGAGAATCGATAAAAAAATAAAAAACCAATAGATTTGGACTCGAGCCTCGTTTTAAGTCATGATTCTTATTAATTAGACCTAAACATACTGGACCAACAAAAAACAAGTCAAACAATAAGTCAAAATCAGCCCAAAATGTGAGAGTTTCATGAAAATCGGTTCAAAGAAAATCCAACCAAAACCGATAGGCCAAGTACTAAGTCAAAATGCTCTAAAATGTGAGAATTTCATGAAATTTGGTTCATAATAAATCAAATTGAACCGACTCAAAACCGAATCATGAATAACCTAAGGACAATAACAAATGCAAGTAGCTAATTCATCATTTCTTAAAATAGGAGGTATCAGACTCTTATCCTTTATCAATAAGGGCAACCAAAGGAGGTGTAGGAAGTACCATAAATAGATGAACATGTGTGTTATATTTCATTCATCAATTTTCTTATAAAATTTCTATGCTTATCAATGTGAGAGTTACTTTGTGAAAACTTCTCGTTTTCACATTTTTACTCATTTGTCCCACTATTTATTTGGGATTACTTAAATTATTTTGGATGCCTCATTCTCGAGTATAAGCGTTCTACGTCTACATAATTCTAGATTAGAGTTCCATGTCATTTCAAAATTATGTGAAAAATAGTATTTTTAGAGAACCTCTAGCATAATTATTTTATTTTATCATGCATAAATTCACGTATATAAATTTAAGATATCATGCATAAATTCTCTACAAATTGAAACACCTACCCTAACTGTTTTGTGAAGTACAATATCAATTTATTAGTTGATATTTTTGAAAAGTATCTCTGGCATGATTGTGCATGAATGGAATATAATTTTCCACCCATATTGCATGTATGTGCAAGTTTCATTTTAAACATATGAGATTGCAACATACACAAAGAGATCATGTGTTGTGGATAATTCATTTGAAAGTTCTTCTGCATTTAACCATTTTATCAACTACATTTAATATATGAATTTATAATAAATATTAATTATAAAAATAAAACAAATTGAATCAAATCATATTTTAATAGTTTTCGGAAAAAAAAATCATATTTCAATATAATTATTTTTTCAAATCAATCACGAATTTATTTATACAAGCTTGTTTTTTTGAGATAAACATGTCGATTATATTAAATAGACAAGTCATTACATATAACACGAGCAAGGTCCGCCAGAATATTTTCAAGGCCAAACTCACAGCCAGTCAGAGCCTATACAAACTAAAACGTCTAATACATGAGCCGATTTGTTTCCTGGCCGTCTAAGAAACTATACACAAAACTGAAAATGGACATCAGGAATAAAATAACATTCAGATCTCTAGCGAAACAATTTTGGTTTGCTTGTGTATACTTATAGTTTTAGTCGGAAATTTCCCATACCCGCCCCAAAAATGTATGATAATATTATTTAAAAAATAATAATTATAATTTTTTTTCTTTCACTGAATTATAAATCAAACAACTGAATTTTCAATAAACTTAGAACCAAAATAAAATGTGTGTACTTTTCAATCATTCTTAATTCCAGTGTCGAAATAGTAGTAAATAAATGTACAGTACTGTAGAGCACTATCTGTAGATAGACCAAAAAGGTCAACAGCTTCAACTGCAAGGTTGTCCTTACAATGAATGCAATGCAACAGAGAACTCGAGTCCTATTATTCCTCTCACCATTTAAAATCCATATTATATACTTTCAGGTTAACAAATCATATAATAATAATATATTCTATTATTATTAAATAGAGATAAAAAAACAGAGAGAATCAGAGTGGACTTTTAGTCTCTCTGTACCTACTATCTTCACTTTTGTGATTGGTTACTCCTCTATCATGACCAAAATTTCCTTTTTCTTCTTGGTCCCAATTGAAATAGAAATGGGTGCACATTATTATTATTATTATTTAGAATTAATTACATAAAAAATAGACCATCAACAGAAACACAGTGGAATTTGGTTTCTTTGGTTACACTTAAAACATTTTTCTTGGTCCCAATAGAAATAGAAATGTGTGCATGTATTAAGCATTAGAATTTGCAGTATCATTAAATGTAAAAGAAAAAAAGGAAGAGAGATTGAGTTTATCTATGAAAGATTTAAGCAGCCAATGGCTTGGCATGCAGTAGATTTGAGCTGTAATTGTATCGGCGAATCAATTCCGACGAGTAACAAATGTGACGCCCCAACTCCCAACTGTACGGCCGTGGCAGAATTAACCAGATTTAATTCGGAACATTAATTGACTCGTGCGTCGGGTCTGTGTATATAAAGGGAGTGAAGCAGAGGAGAGGTTCAGTTCATAGTGTGTGTTGTGTGGCATTGCATTGTGCTGTGGTGTGTCGATGGCCATGGAGGGTAGGTTTGGTTGTGGGGTTTTGTGGGTCTTTTTGGTGATTGTTGGGTTTTGTTTGTTCTGTGTTGAGTGCAGAGTGGTGCGGGATGAGAGTGGTGTTGTTGAAGCTGGAGGTTTGGGGTTGGGGTCGGGTTTGAAGAAGCCGGATTGTTTTAGCGGTGGCGGGATTAGTGGGGTTGCTGGTGGTGTAGCCGGTGGCATTGGTGGAATCGGTGGTGGTGCTGGTGTAGTAGGTGGCGGAATAGGCAAGGGCATTGGAAATGGCGGCGCTGGTGGACTTGGTGGCATTGGTGGTGGAATTGGGGGTGCTGCCGGAGTAATTGGCGGAGGTGCTGGTGGTGGTTCCGGTGGAATTGGTGGTGGTGTTGGTGGAATTGGGGGTGCTGCCGGAGGAATTGGTGGTGGCGTTGGTGCTATTAGTGGTGTTGCCGGAGGAATAGGTGGTGCTGCCGGAGTAATTGGTGGAATTGGAGGAGGTGCTGGTGGTGGTTCCGGTGGAATTGGTGGTGGTTCCGGTGGAATTGGTGGTGGTGCTGGTGGAGGAGTTGGTGGCGGTGCTGGTGGAGGAGTTGGTGGCGGTGCCGGAGGCGAGCCAGGGAAGAAAAAGGACAACGGACACCACCATAGCAAGGGTGGTGCTAAAAAGGGAGGGAGTGGAAAAGGGTGCGGCCACGGTGGAGGTAATGGCAAAGGCACTGGTGGTGGCGCCGGAATAGGCAAGGGCGTTGGAGGAGGTGTTGGCGGCGGCGGAGGAGTCGGCAAGGGAATTGGAGGTGGAGTGATCGGAGGAGGAGTTGTTGGCGGAGGAATCGGGGGAATTGGAGGAATAGGAAAGGGCATTGGTGGAGGAATCGGAGGCGGAGCTGTTGCCGGGGGCGTAATCGGCGGTGGAGCTGCAGGCTTCGGAGGCGGCATAGGACACATCAGCACAAACGAACCTTAAAAACAAACAAACATCATTCTACTTCTAATTTGCCTTAATTACCCATTTTGTTCTTGTTGTTTCAGCCCTTAATTCTCTTTTGAACTCAGCATTTCCTGGTTATTAAGTTATTTATTAAGATAATCTTTCACTATCCATTCTGCATTTCATTAATATTATTGTTTTGTTTACAATTGAAACTTAATTTATACATGTTTTCTATTCTGATCTAACTCAAAATTTTAATTTTGAGTAACAGCTAATTGAGATATAAATTAAACAATGAAATCTAATATATGTACCTGTATTTTGTACAACTTACTGTCACAACCACTACAGTACATATTTGCAAATTCCACATATCTACAAGAGTTTGGTTGACAAAGAAACACCAACTCAAAACTCCATCAGAGAACCAAAACTAAATCCTCTGTACAAACACACTAAAACCCACACAATACCTTAATATGAAATGTTTCACAGTAAGTGCTTGCCTAAGGCTGCTCCAATTTCTTACTTCCTAATCAAAAAGCTCTTATACACAGCTCCTACACATTACAATGAATTTGTCTTCACGCACTGGCCTTCCACGCCGATGATATGTCCGATATGGCCTCTGTGGTCGTCAAGTAAAATACCCTTTTGTCTTGGGAGTCGAGGATTTTCGATCTGTGGATCTTTTCCATTACGTTCCCAACCGGATTTACCAACGCAACCTATACAAATATAAAAATATCGAATGATATGTAGAATTCGATCATGTGTAAATGATATGTAGAAGAGAAGAGGAAGTGCATGGGTTTTTTTGTTACCTGAATTGATCTTCTGGTCATTAGCTTCAAAAGTTCAGCTATAGTATCAATACCACTTGTGTCTATGTTGGCCACAGCTGAAAATTTTTAGTTACTAACCCAATTCAGACCCCAACTTTGTACTCAAAAGTAACGCAATTAATCCATGTTTTAGAGGATATATATATACTTGCAAAATGGGTGGTATAGACATAGTATTCATGTGTTATAATTCATTACAAATTTTTATGGTGAATTTGTTTTTTTTACCGTCGATGACTTCATTAAAAATGAATTGAAAAGACCGAAATGCACTCTAAATTATAAAACCAAAAAAGTGTGTGTAAAAATAAATTAAAAAAATTAATTTATGAAGTACATATAATATATTTTTTCTGATTTCTAATTATTTTTCATTCCAATGTCAGTTATGTCATCATAACATGCGTGTGACCGAATGACCAAATTCGTGAACCAGTCTAACCTAGTGTCCTCGGTTTGGCATGTATGAGACAAAGATCACGAAATATTTTGAATTTGATGGACTCGATATTCCCGATCCAACAAGTACGATGGGACAATAATAAATTTACCCGATCCTGCCTTTTAATTTGCCAACCCATTTTCTGTTTGTTTTGTTAGATCATGTCATTTTCCCCTAATTTAAAATTTCGATCCTGTCTAGTACCTGTCATATCCAAGATTATGCATTTGAGAGGCTCCTCGCCCGTTTCTTCAATCCTCTCATCCTCATCCCGAACCCATCTTAGTATTCTGCAACACGAAAATAATTTATACCTGGCGTAATGTGTAAATGTTGGAATGGTCAAGAAATATGTATACGGACCTTTCTTGGAGATAGGTTGCGTTTGCAAATAACATGGAGGATTCAATGGCTAGGATGAGGAAACCAGAAACTCTTGAAGTGTTGTCATAGCGAGATAAGCTGCAATACAGCGGAGTGCCTCTGTAATTGCCCAAAGCTACCGTGTTAGGCCTCATTACGTGGATAATGATCTTGAATAACGAAATTGTCACCTGAAAACCCAAGTAAAATATATACATATATAGACAAGTATATGTAAAAACGATAATAGCAACAAAACAAAAAAAATTTACGGTACAATATGGAGAATTAAAAAGATAAACATACCCTTTCAATATAAAAAAAATTATCACTAAAAGAATTGCATATAATTTTTTAACTGATTTTTACTCCATCGGAGATTATGTCATTTTGAAAGAAAAAAACATGACATGCACGTGATTTATTTTCCGTCAGTTTTGATAGAATTTGACAAACTATGTAAAATTTTGGATGGTTCACGATACATTTTTTTGATAAACATAATACATAATAATGTTCAACGAGCAGTTTCAATGCAGATTTAGTGATTCTCATCTATTTATCATATTCGAGGTATTTTGTCTCCTTATAAAAGTGACAACGGGCAAGTTTTGGCAAATTTAGTGATTATTGTCCCAGCCCCGTTGGTTGGATCGGGGTCCACAAGTCCCTTCGGAATTAAGAGATTTTCATAATGCCTAGTAGAGAAGAGACAATCAGTGTTCTAAAAAAATCAGATTTGTCCTATTAATTATGGGCTCTATTAGTCACTGATTAATCTTTTAATCCAATTAATTATTGACTAATCTATAATTAGTGTTCGAAATGCCCTCTCTGCTCAACTAGTAAAAGTAAACAAGTAGCGAGTTTGAGATAATAACGTTACAGCGATGGCGAGGCCGATCTGCACGGAAATGAAGAGAACGCCAAAAAAGGAAGAGGCGCAGCAAATGAAATCGAGCTTGTCGAGCTTCCAGAGGCGCCAGGCGGCCTGGTAGTCGATCAACCCGACCACGGCCGTGATGATGATGGCCGACAAGACGAGGTTGGGAGTGTAATGGAACAGCGGAATGAGAAAAAGCAAGGCTACGAGCACAGTCAACGCCATGATTATATTCGACATTGCTGTCTTCGCTCCGGCATTGTAGTTCACAGCAGATCGAGAGAACGCTCCTGAACACAAAATTAGTCCAGTTATAAATAAAGATCAAGAATAACTTGAAACATGAAGAGATTATAAAGGTAATTTGCCTGAAGTGACGTAGCAGGATGTGCAACAACCCGTAATGTTCATGAGACCGAGCGCTAGCATTTCTTTGTTACCGTCGATTTGGTAGTTTTCCAGTGAAGCAAAGGCTCTTCCCACAGCAATCCCTTCCTGTAAAAAAATGGCACAATTGTTACATAATTAATATGAACAAAGATATTATATAAAAAATTGTTGGGAACTTTTTTTATTTACAGAGTTAATGACACTTAAAATGAATTAAAAAGACAAATATCATTCAAAAGTTTTAAAATATATATATTTATATAACATATATAAAATTACAAATATTTTATATTTACAGTTATATTTATGCCATTCTGAAAAAATGGGGACGATGACACAAATTTTATTTCTGTTGAGCGATTATGACAGTTTTAAGGATGACAACAAGACGGGATCGGGGGCGGATTTATTGATCTCAAATCCTTATCTGTCGGATCTAAGATACAATGTAGGGATGACAAAATATCCCGTTGCCATTCATAAATCGGGGAGTTTTGCTTCTCTATAAAGCTGGCAACACGACAGATCGGGGAAAGATTTCGTGATCCTGTCTATTGTGCTGTCGGATTGGGATACCTAATCCCCGTCCGATTCGAAGATTTTTGCCATCCCTAAATTAATGGTACAACAAAACTATATAATTGGCGGTAAAATTTCATTTACAAAAGAGTAATATTATACAACCGCATTTTGCGATTATCAATGTAAACAATACGATTCAAATTCACATCAACAACAACAACAAAAGTGTGTGAATCCACTTACTGTTAGAGCCAAGATGCCAGTGATAATGCCAGTCTTGATAGCAATAGGCAGATAAGAGCCACTAAGAATCAGCATGTTCGTCGAAAGTGGGTTCATGCCTTCGGGCAAATCTCCGATCTGATCACAGACAAAGAAACACAAAAGCGAAGTTTTGATCAAACATTTTCATCACCTTAAAAGAAGTAACATTCATTAACTTCATATATACATATTATTTGCTTACGATTGAGACATCACCCTTTAATTGATTTCTAAGGATGAAAACCGTGAGAGTTGATAAAATCACAGACATAAGCGGAGCTACTGCTGAAACCCAGAAAAGCTTCGGTCTCCTCGCACTCTAACACTCGACAAAAACCAACAAAATCAAATGTTAGTTCAAAAAAATATGTATACTTAAGGAATGTAATGAAAACTCACAATTTGCCTTGTGATGAGAAGAAACAGAAGGAAAATTATGGCCAACAGTACATTTTTCCACGACCACTGCACATTAACGTAACAACAGAAGTATATTGAAATCTTCGCTCCCTTTCAATTTCCTTGAATTTGGGGGTTTGTTAATTAATTAATTACCTCATGCGTGTGACGGAGAATAGCTTCAATAACAGGTATAATCTGCATCTTGGTAGTGAAATGTGTAATGTTGAACAATCCTTTGCACTGTTGGAGGATCACAACTACTGCTACTCCAGCCATAAACCCAATCAACGTCGCCTTTGACAAAAAGTCAACAATGAAGCCCAATCTAAACCATAATAAAAAAAATTCATATCATAAACTGTTGGGTATATCTTAAATCAAATCAAAATCACTAAGATTAGTCAGAATGTTAGTCTAGCTGACCAGTCAGCTAGACCCATCACGACAAACTGCTCGACAAAAGCTGACACGTTGCTATGTTATGTTTGTAGAAGGATTTGTCACGACAAACTGTTTGAAAATGTTTGAGCTTATAATTTGGGAATAAACTTGAGTCTCCTTCATAATATTTCTCTCCTAAGCATATAAACATAGTCAACACGTTATCGACCAAACACACAAAATCTTAACATTTGTTTCTGCACTCCATCTTTTTTTATAGCATAGACTATCAGCTTAAGTTTTTAATTAATTGGATTGAAAAATATAATAACAGGCTGAATTAGAGCTAGAAGTGAGAACAAAAATTACTTGTTGCCGTACCTAAAGAGACTTAGAGAAGTTTGAAATAAGCCAGAAAATAAGGTGGTAGTGTAAGCGAGTCTGAGGTAGAGATGTTTCTCAGTCTCGGGATCGGCGACCTCCCCTAGCATTGTGGCTATTACCAGAGATGTTATTGAGGTCGGCCCAACGCCTAAATGCTTTGAGCTCCCAAGAACAGCATACACCAATGGCGGCACAAAGCTTGAATCTGCAAAACAAACATCATTTCACAAACCTTATACAACTGTTATTTGTTAGAACAAAAGTATTTCAAAGAACTAAAGCAATGTTGTACTTACAAAGTCCATTTATGGGAGGCAAATTGGCAAGCTTTGCATAACTTATTCCCTACAATAACAATAACAAAAACATTCAACTTTTTTCTTAAAAAATATAGTCCTGTCAACTTCATTTTAGTTAAATGACAAAACCAATAATATATAATACACAACATCACAATCACTTTACAGGAATTTAAATAGGCTAAGCTTAAGATTTGTCCTGTTTAATGCACGAGTCAAACTTGAAGGCAACCTATCAAGATTCAATAGGCTCGTAAATTGAGTTGTTTATACCAAGTCATCAGAGATTGTTTATATTTTTAAGCGCCAGCCTCAAGTTTTAACTATATAAACTCGTTCGAGTTCAAATTGAATTCAAGTTGAACATTTTTTTCAACAAAACTAATAAAATCAAGCATGGTTCAGCTTGTTTGGACTCGTGACCCCATAAACCCTAAAACCCACATGAGAAATTAAAGAAACACCCTATTTTAATAAAAACCCAGATGAGAAAATGGGAGAAATATATACTTCTTCTAAGTAAACCAAACATGGGTAAATCTTTAAAATGTATCCGGGGAGGAAATATATACAAGAGAAAAGTACAAATAGTTATCTTCGATTTGATTTTGAAGACGAAAAAATAAAAATGTCCTATTTAAATTCTAAATTTTCAAATCATGCCATTGAGGTCAATTTGGCCACGTAAAATAATTGAGATAGCTCTCGGTCCTTTTCCTATATACAATATTAGGGGTGTAAACGAGCCGAATCGAGCCTCAATTTGCCAGGGCTCGACTCGGCATGTGAAAAAAGTGCTCAGTTCGGGCTTGGCTCAGGCTCGAACGAGCTTATGAAACTAAGCTCGAACTCGAGTTCAGCTCTCGAGCTCGTTTCGCTTAATTTTCAATACAAATATTCATTAAAAATCAAAACTAATATTAAATAAAATATATAATTAATTACTAAATGACCAAGCTGAGATCGGCTTGATTCACCTCGTGTAATTTGATTTTAAATATTGATTAGAAGGTAAAAATATATTATTTAACTATTTAATAAATTAAACATCAAACAAGTCGGCTCGTGAGTCTATCGAGCTTTAAAGATCAGACTCGAGTTCGGCTCGTTTATTAAACGAGCATGACTTTGAGCTCGAATTCGGCTCGAACTCAATTATAACAAGCTTGAGCCGAATATTTAACGAATCGAGCTCAGCTCGTTAAAAGCTCAGCTTATTTACAGCCATTTACAGCCACTTACAGCCACGTACAGAGTTTCTGGGCCAAACATTGGGCAAATCTCTA
Organism: Geranium brycei; assembly: GCA_036897365.1. Taxonomy (NCBI): domain Eukaryota; kingdom Viridiplantae; phylum Streptophyta; class Magnoliopsida; order Geraniales; family Geraniaceae; genus Geranium; species Geranium brycei. The sequence goes on along the minus strand of JAYMTP010004226.1, from coordinate 4,914 downwards.
GAATGTACCTGAGGGATGGACAAGCTGGCAATGGTGAGCCCAGCAACGACGTCGTCGCGGAAGAGCCTGAGATTGTAGCGCGGGGCCCACTGGAATATAGGGAAGACGTACTCGAGAGCGAGGAGGGTCTTTTTGAGGCATGTCTGGTTCTTGAATGCGTGGAGCGGATCGTCGGGGAAGAAGATCTCGGCGAGCCTCAGCCTCAGCTTCTGCCACGTCCCCTCCTGCGGTGGCAGCTTCACCGCGTGCACGTGCGGAGCCTTGTTCGTGTCCGTGCACACGATGTTTATGGTACTCTCGTTGCGTTCGGAGGGACTGAGGTTGTCGTCGCCTGTGGGGTCCATTGAGGATTTTGGGCGATTCTTGTTGTCGGGTTTGGGCGGTCGGGAAATATATAGAGGAAATGTCGGAGAAAGCGGTTATTGGTGGTTGAGAGTGAGGAAGAGGGAAGATATACGGAAATTACGGACCAACCTACCGTTGACGATACGGACGAGATTGGAGCTATTTTGAGAGTGGCTGGTTGGTTTCAATCTTGGTCAACGCCGATTTTGACCGTTGAAATTGTGGGCATGAAACGAAGATTACAAACTTTTAATGACTTCCGTAAATGTAGCATTTGCCGCAATCATATTATAATATAGTTTTTTTACGAGTGGCAATCATATTAACGAGAGAAACTGACATTTTTGTACGCCTAATTATACTATTTTTCTATTTTCACATTTTAATTATTTTTTTTTTACCTACCACCAAAAACTACTTAAACTACCTCTGAAATTGAACTAGTTTAATTTTAACATTTTCTGGTTCATCCCGGTCTAGTGAAAAGATCAAACCAGAATTTAATTAATTTGAAATTACAATTATACTCTCTTCTTCAATTTCTTGATTTCAAAATTTAATCGGTTCAATTCTGGTTTTTAAACCAATTCAATTATAGAGGTAGTTTAGGTATTTTGATATTTGATGAGTAAGTTGTCCCAAAATGATAGAGGGTACTGGAAAAAAAATTGTTAAGTTATGAAAGTGGAAAAATCGTATAGTTAGGTGTACAAAAATGTCATTTTCCCTATTATTAAACAATATATCGTCTCGAATGGAACATTCTAACGGGTTGAGATGCACACTACAATAGAAAGTCCTACATACACATTAGTGTTTATCTCTAACCTAAAAGACTAGTCTGATGGTTCATGGGTTTAATGTGTATATAAACTCTCCTTATTTCTCGTACACTTTCGATATGAGACATGGACTCACATGTGAAATCCTAACAATACTCCCTTATTAAAATTTAATTTTGTGTTTTTATTGAGATAATAAATTAATATTGAGTGTATTAAAGTTATAAACATACTTTTAATATAAAGTTAAAAACATATATTGCTTGCTCGAGTGCATTGAAATGATATTTTAACATTTGAATTTATCAAAATTATAAACATACTTTTTTGGTATATCGAATCGTAATAGGGTTGAACAAGTTTTTATTTCTTGATATAATTGAGAGACTAAATTAAACTACAAGAGATAGTTAAATAACTAAATATATTTTATTCTATGGTAAACTAATATAATATGTACGTGTACATTTCTTTAAGGGTTTGTCTCACCATCTGTAGCTTCAGCTGTCCAGTTTGATGTCGGGTTAGTTGCTATTTAATTAATAAAACTCGCTTTTACCTTAAAAAAAAAATATATATATATATATATATAATATGTACGTGTACATTTCTTTAATTATATTTTTTTAAATGATGGTTCGCCTTTATAATTTTCTTTTCAATAAAATCGAACTCTTGATCTCATTATACTCAACTGTTTGAGTGTACCTTAGCTACGCTCGTAGGCAAGCGTCCACATGCACACGATTATACACAAGCACACACACGATCGCTACAAGTAATAATTGAAAAATCTGAGTTGAATCCATAAGGACAAATGAAGGCCAATTCAAACCATCTCAAGTTATCAATCTAAAGTAAATTCATAATGAGTTTATGTGGGTGGATAAAAGGATGAAAACTACAAAATGTAATATTGCTCAAAATAAAAGAAATGCAAACTCAATTTGGAGAAAGATAACCATGGATGCTAGGTCATCCGGAAAATCAGGTGATAATGATCATACAATCAAATATAAAGCAATGTATTAATGTCTCGTGCCCGCAAAATTACCGATTCCACCTCTCAGGATTGTAGTCGATCTAAAATCTGGATGCCTACTAATCCTCTTAGGCTATAACACACCCCAATCTTACAAGAAGGGCGTCGATTACAAAATGGGGGTTTCAAAGAATTGAACTCCTGAATTTCTACTTGTCGATCGCTCACCAATCCTCTCAAACATGACGACGCGACACAAATCAATCACACAATATTCTTCAAGAAGGCATAATCACATACATTCAATTAAACATGCTTTTAAATCGATGTAATAAACACTAAAATTCAATGTCACAGAGTTCCAACCTATCACCTATAATTATGGGAGTAAGACCATAATTATGGAGCTATCATTCTTTAGTATCGGGTACAAATTTGAAAGCAAGAACAATAAGGTAGATAGATGAAACTCTAAACCCGGAAAGGTGGAATATTGTCGAAAAATTTAAATTTGTAAGATACAATTTATCCCACATGAATGAATTATAGAGGAAATATTATGTATATATAGACATAAATTTGTATTATATTCAAATATAGCAGGAGTCAATGTGGTGCAATATCTAGCGGATTCACTAGTGAGTTGTGCTTAATTATTAATAATCAAGACAATGACACATTTGGCTTGGGCAAATCTAAGTTAACCTTTTGTTTTGGATAATTAATATGCAATTAGAAACTATTATAATTTGAACATGCATGATTGTTTCTAGAAATAATGACTTTTCATGATAAGCCACCTTGTCATGTTTTATATACACTTCCATGCATTTCAAGAAATATAATTACTCTAAAATTTTCATATCTCTTTAAATATATATGAAGGCTTATTATAGCAGCACTGTATTTCTAAGGATATGCCTAAATAGCGGGGGTATAAATTCCTTAAAGAATGTATAATAAATGCCTTACTGCAATCCAGTTTTTTATTTTTTAATTATTATTATTATTATATTTTGATTGTCCCGACTTCTCTTCGTGGGATGTCACGACCATGACTATGAAGTCGTGACATGCCCCTTGGATCCGTCCTTTGAATAGGTAACTTGAATACGCAAAAATGATAATTTAAAATTTTGGTGTATCAAAATTAGAAACACAAAATTTAAGTGTACCAAAGTGCCATTTCCCCTTAAAAATAAAAAAGTTACAATTTCCTTTACTTTTCTTTTCATTTTCTCAAAAGATAAGATACGGAGGCGGTCATGTATGCGGTCCTATCTGCGGCTCAGGGCTTGGTTCAGCAGAGTTTGTCAGCGGTGGGATTCGGCGGAGGAAGTTTGTTGTTGGGGTAGAGGTGCAATTTGGCTTTGCGGCAGAGAGTCGTGATTTATGGCATGTGGTCGTGTTTGGGGTCGGTCGGGGGTCGGCAAGCTGGTGGGGTCGGAGGCGTTCGAGGATAGGAATGCGATTTGGGAGATCAATTTGAGGGACACTCAAATTTAGGCAATTCATTGTGAGGTCAATATTGGGAGTTCTGTGTGGTTCTGGCTAATTTTCTCGGGGAGAACAGGGATACCAGAGATTTGAGCGAGACGTGGTGGTAAGGGCAATAGAGCAAATGAACGATTATACGCAAGTTTGGACATCGGAATCATATCCATGTCTGGATGGTTTTTTCATCCAGATAAATTGGATTGTTTTCCCGATGTTCAATCTCTGTTTGATGGCTTGGTACTGAGAGGGATCATGAGTTCTCTGGCATGGATGGGTTGATCCTGGTAAACATGAAAAGTTTAGAGAACTTTAATTATTAAGAATTCGTGATTTCTCTAGAGATGTCGATCGTCATTGTTGGAGTCAGGATATTGATTGTACGTTTGATTGAGGAATCTTGTTTCATGCGTTATGCAGTGGGATCACGTGGTTTCTCCAACCATTCGAGGTGGAGGGCGTGGCTCTGCATAATGTTAACTGGTTCGAGTCGATTTTTTTCTGGGGTTATCGAGGAACCCTATTTAAAGTGTTCTGCAGCGGGATCACGGGGGTTTCTCTATCCAATCGAGGTGGAGGCCGTGACTCTACATGATGCTAAAGGGGTCAAGTCGATTTGTCTCCGATCTGTAATCTTATTGGTTCAACATATTATGACTACTACGTTTGCAACTGAATCGTGTTTGAAAGCGATGTTAATCAAGTTTGTCGTTAGCTACTCAGTTTTGTATAGGAATGGCAACGAGGTGGATTTGGGGCAGATTTCATGATCCCTGTCCCTGCCCCGATTTCATTTGGCTTACCCCATCCCCGTCTCGAATCCGATTTTTATCGGAAATCTCCATACCCGAAATCCGCCCCGACGGGGACGGGAAATCCCCGGATCCTCGAATATTTGAATCATTTTGGTACAATAAAACATATTTGAAATATAATTTAAACATAACCATTTGACAATGGGAAAAGTATAAAATAAAATAAATATTTATTAGCATGTAAACAACAAGAGCCAAATTGATAAAATAAATTATTAGAGAGGGTAAATTACTACTTGAATAATTCGCTATTTACAATGTTAAAGAAAATATAATTATTTATAAATTATAAATATATTGGTTCGGATCGGGGCGGGGACTGTTCAATTCGACCCGACTAAATCCCCGAATTCTTGCCCCGTTATCCGCCCCGATCCCCGAAATTGTTGCCCCGATCCGAATCCGAATGGACCGGGTCCTCCGGATCCCTATTGGATTCAGATTTTTATGCCATCCCTACACGCAAACACCAAAGTGTACGAAATGTACGTACTAC